>JASGAU010397399.1:0-11783 GCA_030220045.1 Australoheros facetus
CTTTGTCATTTTAGAAAACTGGTTGTGTCATCAGAATTCTGATTTTAACCTCTGAATTCTTAGTTTAATTTTAGAACTCTAACTTTCATTGAATTTTTATACTTAAAATGTTTACTGTCTCATTAGAATTCTCAATGTGTTGGTAGAATTCTTACTTTGTTCTGACAATTCTTAATTTGATCTTTCTATAATACTAGCTTTGATATTAGAATTCTCAGTGTGCTGCTAGAATTAAGACATTGTTCTCACAATTCTGAATATGATCTTTGAATACTGACTTTGAGCTTAGAATTCTCAATGTGTTGGTAGAATTCTGACTTTGTTCTCACAGTTCTATATCTTTGTCATTTTAGAAAACTGGTTGTCATCAGAATTCTGATTTTAACCTCTGAATTCTTATTTTAAGAAGAAGAAAAAACAGCCTTTATTGTCCCAAAGAGGGCAAATTTAGGTGTAACAGCAGTCACAGTCACCCTTATATATACCTTTTCGGAAACGTCTCGACCTGACGCACGTCCCCATGAGGTCCAGGGTCACTTGCGACCGTGTCCCATGCGACCGCGCCCATTTTTGCACCTACGCCCCTTACTATTCCAATAGGCTCCTCGCCGACCCTTCGGTTGGCTCGGGCCTAATTAGGCTTACATCATTTTCAGTGGTGATGCTGAAACAAGTGATTCAAAATAGCAGTCATTCAGCACAGCCCTGATTGGAGAAAGCAACAGAACAGCCTGTTGGCAGTTTTCTTTAGTTTTTCTTTGACTCATGATCCTCCACTTTTAGTTGTACTGTTGCTTCTTCTGTCTAGGATTCTTGTTTGTGATTCTTAGTTAACATATTTTAGTCTAACTTTATAGTTGGCCGTTTCTATGTTTCTATTGCTTAAGGTTTTGATTTTGTGTGTGTGTTGAATTTTGGGATTTCCCATTCTGATCTCTTATTATTACTTATTATTATTACTGGACATTTTGAAGCTGTGGTGGAGAGGAAGTCACTGAACAAACTGTGATTCATCATGGATAATCGTAACCACCCTCTGCAACACTTCCTGGACAGGCAGCGGTGCACCTTCTCTACCCGTCTGATTCAGGAAATCTTTCACACCACATGCGATCATCCTCTGTAAAACAATATATCAGTCTGCCAGAGAATCATTGACCAAATATTATTATTATTAATATTTATACTGGTATTATTATTCATTTCAGCTGCTTTATAATCACCCATTTTGTGTATACAGTCCTTTTTTCTCCTGTGTCATCCACTCGTGTTCCTGGGCCCTGAACTACAAAGTTCAGCATACCCAGTATATCTTTCTGTTACCTGGGTTCACTTACTGTAACATTGGCAATCAGGATAAGCAGTCACATGAAGCTGGTTATCAGCTCGCTAAGTTAACCCAGGATTTCCCCTGCGCGTTCACATGACAGTGGTGGTGCTGGCAGCATCTGCCCAGTCACAAACATGGATAAGTGTACTGCCAGCAGAGCGGCTGATTTTACAAAGGTAGATAAAACTGTGATATTAGAAAACTCTGAAGAGGTTAAACACATAGAATAGAATGAAAGCAACATAGATGCTGCAGAAAAATCGGTGGCATGAGTGTGTGTGTGAGAGAGGAAAAACACTGTACAGTATGTACTGTAAGTTAACAGTAATGTCTTTTTTTTTAAGTGTTTTCCCCCATTGTCAAAGCTGGAGAACAAGATTAATCTTGTTAATTAGGAGTCAGATTTTCACCCTGAAAGACAAGCTCAGATAAATGTTTGCTTAATTGGCAGAGCAAGAACAATAATTTAACTGATGGCTGTTTTTGGTCAATGACTTGAGCTGGGTTGATAAGTTCTGTTGTGGTGACAATATTGTACACCACGATCGATCGAATTTTCATTAACACTGAGCGACAGGCGCTTCAGACGGGTCGATCCCGAACCAGGACTGACATTGACCCAGTTCACTCCCTGCACGAGACCTATGTCGGTGCAAGTCCATCATCACTGCCATCAATAGCCAAAGTCCCTGGGGGCAAAATGTGTGTGAATTGATTTCAGAGTGCACATGCACAGTATTACTTGTGGAGGCACTGGACCTCATCCAAAATCCCACATCCATCACTATGAACCATTATAGTTAAATTAAAGCTCAGCACAATTCCACTCAAGGGTCTCAATTCATTTGTTGTGTAGTTGTTCTCTGATTTGAGCAAAAAACACGCTTGACTTTTGTCTGACATGACAGGGAAATAGTTTCTTGCTTTGTTTGTTAAAGTAAAACCGCTCAGTGTCTGTACTCATACACAGAAATTCCTGTATTCCTGGATCCTTTTCCCGCTCTCTCACTCCTCTCTATGTGCTCACACACCTTATAAAGCAGATAAGATTGAGCAGAAAAATAATGCCACCAGCATTACTGCTCTTTTTGTTCTTAACACTCACAAGAATTTTCCTACATTATCCACTTCTGCAATACATTATTTGATTTTTGTGCTATATAGACATGTTTAAACAGTCAGCGTTTGGTTAAGGTTTAACATTGTTAAAGACTGAAAAGTATTAAGTATTAAAGAAGACATTTTTTCCTTGTTATGCAACCCAAATATGCTTTTCCTATTTCAGGTGTATTTGTTGTGTAAATCAATCCACATGCAAAACTTAGTGTGTAGAGTATTTTTGCACCAACTAGGTGATTCCCAAAGAGCCTGAAACTTGGCATATCTCAGTATGGTGTGCAATGTGAATGTGAATGGTTGTCTCTCTGTGTTAGCCCTGTGACAGGCTGGGAGTGATGAAACCAAATTTAACATGGTCTCAAATTGTTATCAGTAGAGGAGGTCAGGAGGGTGGTCCAACAGTGAGTGTCTACAGTGGAGGCTCTGTGATTGTTTGGGGCTGCATTTTAGCCAGCGGTGTTGGGGATATTGTCAAAACTGATGGAATTACCGATGGAGAAAAGTACTTTGATCCACCATGCAACACCATCCAGAAATCTTCTGATTGGCAACAGCTTCATTTTTCAGCATGACAATGATCGCAAACACAATGCCAATGCAGTAAAAGCATACCCAGGCAGAAAAAACATACAATGGAACACACCATCAGTCATGGATTGGCCTCCCCAGAGCCCAGACCTCAACATTTAAAGCAGTGTGGAATCATTTTGACAGAGAACAGAACAAAAGGCAGCCATTATCCAAAGATGAACTTTGAATGTCCTTCAAGAAGCCTGGAGAACTATTCCTGAAGACTACTTAAAGAAATTACAAGAGAGATCAGACTGTGTTGACGAATAAAGGTGGCCATACCAAATATTGAATTTCAAGCTTGTTGGAACTGTAAAAACTTGTTTTTTTGGCTTATAAACTATATTTCCCTGTATGTTTGCATGTTTCAATAAATTCCTCAAGCCATCCTGCTGTATGTATATAAGACTTTTAATTACTTTTTAGCTGACTTTCTATTTGCAATCAGAGAATTCGCCCCCTGCTGGCCATTGGAATGAATGCAGGTTTAGGGCATTTTTGCAGATGCTTCACTTGACTGGAGACTCAGTCCTTTTATAATTACTAATTACAAGTACCAGTATGGCCAATAACACAATAATAAAATGCATTTAATTAATTATTGTAGGTAATGTCCACTTGATAAAACATATCAAAAGAACTACATTTTTTGTTAAAATGTAGGCTTTAAATCCCATCCATTCAGCTGGGATTTAAATGTATTTGGTAAAATTGTGGGTTTTACTATATAGAAAAAAAACCCACATATACATGTGAAAAATGGATTATGACTAAAACACCAGGTGCATTTCTTTCTCCACTGAAAACAGACAAAGAAATTAAGCTGTTCTCTCACTGTTCAGACAGATCTGAGATCACTGTGACAATGATCTAAAAATGAAGATACAAGTCATTTTTTTAACCACATTTTCATTATTTACATTTGTTTAAGCTTGCAAATTCGATCATCGCTGGAGCCCTTTTTTGCCCATCAAATCAATATGGTTTATGGTCTCAAAGCATTTTCATTTTTTTTTCCACGTACAGTAACGTGAAAATCTTAGCAAAGCCCACCTTCTCTCTTTCTCTCAGTAACAGCCTCAACTACCTCTCCCTCCTCCCGGGGGAGTCACTCCAACAGACAGGACCAATTTTCTGCTAATTGGGCCTCAGGAAATTGCTCCTCGTTTTAATTTACTGTTGGACAGCCATGAAGACATGCGATCCACCGCTGCTTTTTCCCTCTTCCTCCCTCCCTTTTTTCTCTACAGTGGGTGCAGGTGTGAGGATGAGAGGGAAGCATACAGCACAGCACGTCTCCCTTTCTCTGTTTGGAGAATGAAAGTATGCAGGCGCAGAATAAAGCCAAGCTAAAAGGTTAACTCACCGTAGCACACACATATGCATTAAATATGGCACGGTTTAGGTTAGGAGGTCAAATACTTACCAAGAAAAGAGTGAGCTCAAAGACAACAATAATGAATGTGTAGAGCCAGAGCGGGGTGAACTAGTAAGAGTTGACCAGTCAGGCTATTTTAACAAACACAGATTGTCACAATATTATCCAAACCACCAGGGCATGTTGAACATGCTGTCCAAACAGGAAGTGTATTCATTGGAAAGAGTATTAAGACCTGTTATCAGGTGATGACAGCCAGGACTGTGAGCTCACCAGGATCAGATGACGATATCTAACAGAGCTGCATTCTCTGGACGACTGTCTGGATAAGATTAATTGCCATATAGTGACAAAGCTAACACAACAACTGTAACATTAGCAACAGAGATTACTCTGCTAGCAATTACTGAAAAATATCAGGGAAAATCTACACCACACTTAAGATTTTGAAACTCTGATAGTAATAGATGGGTGTAGCGCTTGTTCCCTCCTCCATGGGTTCCAGGATAAGAGAGCCACATACTATGTTTTAGAAATGTTATTAAAAACATCTACTGGGAAAAGCATCATTGTTGAAAGGAAATTTGGAAAACCCCTGTAAAAAAAACAAAAACTAATGATGATTTCAGTTTAATTTTTGGTGTTCATAAATGCATAATACAGCCTAACTTGAATGGATCCCCATGTATAGATTTACAACTTCAAGTTAATCACTCACAAATAATGATACATGTTTGTAAATCTTGTTTCCATTTATGAACTGTGACACTTGCATTTGCCACAAGTACTGCAATTATTTCTTTCCACACAGCAGCAGCGTTGCCAGTGTTCAACTTGTGTAGCATAATGGACTCCATTAGGCTCAGCTGAGACATTTTCTTGCCCCACAGCGTGACATGCTCCTGACCTAAACATATGACTATTTATTTTACTAAATGAAAGTGTCAGCCTTCCTGCTGACAGACAGACTAGCCACTTCAAGGGCTGATGGATCAGGGAACAATCCAACGTGTCTGCAGAAGTCAAAGAGAAATTCCTGCACTCTAACAGCTCTTAATGGAAAATTCCTCTCTGGCCATTCCATATTTTATTTACTTTCTCTAGCAACATCGATCATTTTCGGATGAATCTATTGTTTTTGTGTGTTTTTGCCAACATAAGCAAATTCAGAAACACTGATTTGAAACTTCTCAGGCTTATCAGTTTACTGACAGTTTATAAACTACAAGAATAATGCTAAGAGTAACTCGAGATGGCTTTTGATCAGCTTAGCGTGGATCACATTTACAACAATAATTTAAAAAAAAGTTAGGACACACACACACACACACAAAAATCGCCACCTACAAGGGAGTATATGTTGCTCTAAAATCTAAATGCACCTTTCAGCACTGATGGTGCCTTTCCAGATGTACACAATGCCAATTCCATAGGCACTAATGCACCCCCATATCATCAGAGATGCAGGCTTTTGACTGAGCACTAGATGGTCCCTCTACTCTTTAGTTCAGAGCACACAGCATCAGTGATTTCCAAAAAAGATTTTGATTCATCTGACCAGAGAACAGTTTTCCATTTTGTCTCATTCCATTTTGAATGAGCCCAGAGAAGACAGTGACATTTCTGGATTATGCTCATATATGGCTTCATCGACGCATGATAGAGCTTTAACCTGCATTTGTGGATGGCACGGTGTGTTAACAGACAGTAATCTCCGGAAGTGTTCCTGAGCTCATGCAATGATTTCCATGACAGAATCAAGCCTGTTCTTAATGCATTGCCACCTGAGGGTACAAAGATCATGAACATCCAATATTGCTTTTTTGGCCTTGTTCCTTGTACACAGATTTTTAATGCATTGCAGATGATGAGCTATTCAAAGTCTTCACAATTTTTCTATACCTAATTAGCCTAATTAGCTGCAAAATGTTCCTCCAGCAGTGGGTACAAGTATATAAAAAAATCTCATGTGTTAAGAAAATTTCGTGCTCACTGTAAAAACAGTCAAATATGAAGACAAAAAGAGTTTGAGTATCAACACCCACTTTGCATGTTATCAATATGCTAAGTGGTCACTATCAGTTGTAATCAGTCCCACAGATATGGCCAGTAGACACCCTCCTACACCTATCACCAGGCTCAGCAGGCAGTTATCATCCGACATAATGAGTGATAAACAGAAACAGATTATGCCAGAGACCACTAGTGGTCAAGTATACAAAATTCCTATGTGGTGGGAACTTAGAAAATTGAACTATGTTACATGTGGTAAACATTGCAGCGGGGTATAGTTTTTACCAAAATGTGATCTTTTTCTAAACATAACCAAGTAGTTTTGGAGGATAAATCTAACCAAACAGTGTAAAAATGAAAGTACAGTAAACAGAGAATTTTCAAGCTCACACACTAAAGCTCTGTTACTTTGCCATCATCCCAACCACTGCACTTACTTTGGCTGCTGTTTTAAATTGGAAACACTCCACCCATTATTTTCACTCAGCAAGGTGAAACCACCACTATTTATTGAAGTGACAATTGCTTCCTCAGCCTGCTATCAGATGTAGAATAGCTTCTACTAGCAATATACATGGTACTGATCACAACTGATAACAGCTATTGAATTGGATGGTAACATTCGAAATGGGCGGCATCAACATGCATCTATATTCAAAAGACGCACAGATAAGCATCTCTGGAGCAATGCTACAGACTTGCAACCCTTCTCAAACACGTGTTGCTGAACGACTGGATCCAACCTTGGCTGACATTCACGCCAACACATCCACAACCCCCTGGGGGCCTGCTCTGACCCTCACACAGGGTTCATTTGCATCAACAAATCAATACAAACAAATGTTTTAGCACAGAATTCCTCCACTGCTGCCTATCGATGCTGATGTGTTACCGAAGCCAAGCATCCATCAGGCAGACTGACATGTTTTTGAGCCAAGCATGACCATCCATCAGCAGAGGACTTTTATAAACCTAACAACCTTATATGAATCAATAAGTCATGTTTTCAAGCATTCTCTGGAGTCGATATGCAAAGGCACACTCCAACACCAGCAGTGACCTCCATTCAAGGACCTCAAAACAATTACAACAAAGACTCACCTCTATAGAAAGATGGCCTTTATGGTATTGATGCGGTAGGCCACTGTAAACAAGCAGGAAATAAGGTTTAGCATGACTTAATAGTGTTTATTGATCGTGCATTTGCAGAGATTAGTGAGCAAATAAAAGCCCAGCAAAGTAGTTGGGACTAATAAATCTGCAGTGTTTGGTAAACTATTTTGTTCACTTTCCATTAAAATTGTTGTCTGAGTGACTTGTTTAAGTGTGTGTGAAGTGGGACAGGAGAAGGGGGGAAGGTAAGGGCAAAAAGAATCACTACAGAACAAACACACAAAAGTTACAGACATTCAAGCATGCAGACACCATCAAAAACACCTCTTTCGTCTCATACTTTCTCAAAGGTACACACTCTCTCTCACACACACACACACACACACACACACACACACAGAGCTCATTACATCCACCCTGCTGCCTGATGGCTTGTTGACAACTTAGCACCTTCAACTTACTTTTGCACTTTCCAAACTTCCTAACTGCTAGGCCTCTGTGCACAGCAGAGCTTATTCACCCGAATCCCCAGTGGACCGACAGGAAACCTGCGAAACCTGTCTCCCCCAAATCCAAAAAGTCTTATCAGCTCGAACTCCTGACTTTCTGCTAGCACTGTAATTGTTCACACACTGGCTAAACAATGCTGTTCAAAAGTACTCTTCAGTAAAAGTGCAAAACTTTCCCCCCCGAAAGCAAACAAGGTGTTCTGTTGTGACGAAAATCTTCATCCATCAGGCAGATAGGTATGTGTCCCTCGAGGGGACACCAGCACTTGGGCTGTTGCAATAAAGCAGAGCCATCGGTCAAGACAGAGCAGACTTATTACTGTCTGTGTGGCCTCCTAATGCTTTACACACTCTGCAAGCCTCCTGCTGCTCCCGCTCACTGTGCAATAACACCACTATTTAGTAACAGTGGGAGTCAAACCCCAGGGTTACCACAAAGAGCAGGGGGGAAATATATTTATGGTTTACAAACTGTAATGGTCGGTAGTGACAAATTTATTAATGCACCGAGCAACAAATCTTGCCAAGAAAAGTTTTGATTTCATATTTAATATGTATAGAGTCTTTAATAATGTAAATGTAATAAATTAGAGGGAGAGCTGTTTGGCTCAGGCTGCCTGTTTTTGCCTGCAATTTCTCAGATCTCATATTGTTTTTATGTCAAAGGGATTAATTAACTGGAATGACAATGGGCAAACACATTCTGCAACCAAAGGAAAATAAAACAATACACTGCACTGCGGACACCACAAAAAGACTGTGGCTGCAGCAGAAACACAAGAACACTTATCAGGGATGCAGCAGGACTACAAAGGCAAGCAGAACTTTTTTTTTTTTTACTTTCATAATTTCCCATAAAACACCACCACCATCGAAACTATGATTCAAGCCAACTTTGCATGCAACTTTCAAATGCAACACAATAGCTCACTCTTCTACTTACTGCTCACTCCTGTTTACAATGTAGCTCCATAAAAAATTATACCCAAAAACACACAATCACCAGAGTAACCATTTTTCATTTACCGTCTCTAAATGTGAGATAGTTCCATAACCTGGCTTTTGTTTTCTGCTGTAATTAAATTTCTTTCACAAAGGTAAATCCTGGGCAAACCACTGAATAACTGAAAAGCTCGGTGAGTTTCATGGTGTCGTAATCTTCACAATGATAAAAAAAAATCCCTTGGGGCAAAGGGAAATAAAAACACTCATTCAAAAGGTCCAGTGTAGCTATATGTTCTGTCTAGGTGATGATTAGTAAAGATACAGTGCGAGATCAGTGGAAAGGAATTCTATGGGTTTGTTCGCATCACCTGTCAAAAAGAAGTAAAATATACAGGCTGAGATCTATAATATAGAGGGAAGGGCTTGTAAATGAGGTTTCCATATTGGTGGGTTAAGGCTCTTTTCCCCTCTTTATCACACCTGTGCTCATGTCTTTAACTGTGAGGTGTTTTTATGAACCGCGCAGTTCTCAAGCAAATTATCTTCTTCACATGTTCATCTGACACTTTTTAACTTATTAAACTGCTATGATACTGAAATACGGATAATTTATGTAACTTATATGAAGTGACTGGATTGCAAAGTGCCTTGTAAAAGTGTAAAGCTCAGAAAAACCTTGTCATCAGTGATGCCAGCGGCTGATTGGTGTGCATCCTTCTCACGCTGGCTAGCTTGCTCGCTCCAGGTACTAGCTAATGTCCTGAGCACTGGCCAAAACAGTAATGTGGCATAAACTAACTGAAACTAATTTAAAGTTACACAACTTGATTTGACTATGCAAGCCATGCATATGTTACAGTATTTTTTACACTTATTAATGCTTATGTGCTTAGCTCATATTGAGCTGTTTGTTGGTAATGTTTGCTAGTGCTGCAACTTGGGTTTTCTTGTTTTTTCTTGTTTTTTATTACAACATTAACCAAGTGTACCAATAAAAACAACATAATTAGAGATTTTTAACATTGTTATGTTATTTTTATCTAATGAAACAAACTGCTTACTCTAAATAAAATACTGAAATGAAATACTGGAAGATGCTGTATTAGACTGCAGGTGCTGTGTTAAGCAGTTATTCCCCTAGACTTCTACTTTCCAGGCAGGGAACATGCTGCAATTCCCAACTCTAGCCCAAAGCAACTATTTCAGGTCATCTTTTGAAGGACTACCTCTTTCCCTTGCATCATCAACTATACAGTCTTACCCTCACTAGAGAGCTTTGGGAGAACAAAGCATTGGGGGTCAAGAAACTGCAACAGCTCCATCTTGATACCGATCACCTGTCATTAGATGACCCAGGTAATGCACTTAAGGCGGACTATAGAACCTTGGGGCTCTATAGTCTGCTGTTTTAAGTATCCACAGTCAAAACGCCTTAAAATATCACTGGTTTCCCTTGAGGCTAGGTGAACTGGTGACCTTTGACCTCAAGGTCAGCAGACTAATTAGCCAACACCTCTGTGGAGCACTGGAATGCCCTGAGCCCAGGGCGAGAAAAAAAAAAGTGGGATCAGTCACGGGAAGATTCTTGAAAACAGGTGATTGTTATGAGAGTACAGTCACTCGTGTGTACAGTGCAGTAGCAGTACTGAGTGTCAAGGTCACAACCTCAGCAAGGAAAGAGTTGATGGTACGGGAAGGAGCGCTTGTTCTAGTTGACTTAGCAGGAAATTTTATGAGGGCATCTCTAGCCAATAATATATTTTTCACTGTGCTTGTCCCATTGTGATTCATTCTTTAATTTCACCCTTATTTCACTCCAAAGCACACTTTTGTATATGTGCAATATCAATCAACTAATATACACTGTTTTCTGCTAAATATTTTAAAATATTTTTTATATGTATGTGTCTTTTGTTTTTATATATCTTTATGCATAATCAGTTTATAATAATCTTTATTACTATAGTTTTTTTTCTATTTTACCACATTTCTCTTGATTTGCTCAACTGAGTTGTTGTAATGAGCAAATCTCCCCAATAAGTAAATATCTCGTCTTATCTTATCTTCATTCCCAAAGAGTGTGTTGGACGCTATAAGGGGTTTATTATAATTAAATGTGTTTGGACAAAGGGCATGAGCTGAGTTCCATGACATATAATGATCTGTGACCTACAGCAGTTTATTGGCTTTTCAAGGGTATAATGATATTCAGTGGCCATGAATTACATTTCATACCATGACCCCCCATTAGGTCCAAAAGAATCTTTCATCTTCTACATTCTTGCTTGTAGCCAATAGAGGATTCTGTGTCATTGTCAGGAAGCTCTCCTCAGGGTACAGGAATCAACTCCAGGCCACCTTGACAAAGAATTCAACATGATTGATGGTAATTGCTTTCTGTAAAATGCCATGCCCACTGAAGACTCTCTTTCCTTGTCCTCTCTGCCTTTTTTGAAGATCAACTAAAATACTTTACCTCCTGCGCATGAGGAAATAGCGGGCATCACATGAAATGCACAACATATTCAGCTCTCGGCACTAAATGGCTTAATTATGCCATGTTGCAATTCATTGGCCCACTTGGACGCAGTGGCTGTGGTAGTGCAGGGCCAGATTTAAAAGGGATAAAAAGACTATTGTGTGTGTGAGGATGAACGGGAAAAATATATAAGGAAAGGCATTTTGAAACTGAAACCAGATGTGTGCGTGAATGTGTGTGTGTGTGTGTGTGTGTGTGTGTGTGTGTGTGTGTGTGTGTGTGTGTGTGTGTGTGTGTGTGTGTGTGTGTGTGTGTGTGTGTGTGTGT
>JASGAU010397400.1:0-10853 GCA_030220045.1 Australoheros facetus
ACACACACACACACACACACACAACGCACGGGGTGAGGTTTGTGACAGGTGAGGCACAGACTCGTCTGCAGTCGGATATATGAACCCAAAAAAAGCAACTCCATACTGTTCAACAATGATGGCAAGAAAAACAAAATATTTAATGTAAGGTCAAACTATTTTCCGAGGGGGGGTGTGTAGCACATGTGTAATCAAACGTGTATATTGGCGATATAAAGAGACACCGCAATGAACATGCGCCAACCGCCTGCTTCATTTATTGTATGTGACACAGCGCCACCAGAGGTGAGCCACACCACTGCACTGCTTCATCCCGCATTTCTTCCATGTGTTTGAACAGGGAATGCGTAAATTCGCGATTCTGACCATTAAAGGATTTGAAAAGTGGCACCCCTGTGCATTGCATATAGTGCATACCCACTTTTTGCGCCACTGCATTCTGGAGCTGAAAACATTCTTCAGCATCTTCAGCATATCTGTGTTCACTGCATGACTCAGATAACCATGGCCTGTGTCATTCCCAAAAAACAGTATCTGAAAGTCATATTTTTAAGAAATAGAAAATATTCCAGCAAAGGCTCAGCAAACCCTGCATTTTTATTAAACTATTTTTAACCCTGGTAATTGGCTAAATTAATATCCAGTAAACTGACTTAAGGTGTATACATTTCCTTATTTTCTTCCACTTTTTAATAACACAGATTGGACCACATGGAACACACTGTTTTTTTGCTGCCCATCTTTTTATTCTTTTAAATAAGCTGACAGCCTCCTGCAGCCTGTTGCACTCTATATGGACATCTTCACCTTTCTGCACTCATTCGTGGCTGAAGAACTGTAAAATATTATTAATTGTATATTTAAATGAACATTTTCTATATTACCAAAGATTCTTTACGAGCAGACAATGGGCAGTAGTGGAGGATTCTTTTTGAACCACTCACTACACAGAAAACAAATTTTACATAAATTACTAAAACTAATGATTCTGCAGAAAAATGGCCCCCATCAGTGTGATATGGATCAGCATTATTGCTGAATACTTTATAAAGGCTGAGCTCATTGCAAATCTGTTTAATCTGCAGTAATGCCTCATGTTCTATAAACTACATGTTTGTAGTGGCTCTGCTGTGAGGATCACACATCTCTGAAAAGCCTGCACCTGTTAAATTCACCTGCTTAAAAACTTCTCCACACTGCACTCCACTTCTCTACATCACACATGTAAGCCTGGTCAGTAAGAGGAAACCCATCTGTTACAATGGTAAATCACAAAAGCTTGTCTATTTGCTAAAGCTACCTTTGGTTCTGCACAGAGCACGGCTCCTAACTGATCTTAGAGCAGTGAAAGCAGTGGTAGTGGCAGCGTGTGTAGCAGCTGCTCTCCCATCGATCCCTGTCAGATACAGGAGGTTTAACCAGAAAAGGCTGCTGACCTCTCAGCTTTAAAAGCTTTGAAAATGAAATATTGTGGAGAAACAAAGTCAGAGGAAGCAATACTTTTGTTGTCCGAGACACTAAATTCACTTCCACTCACATTCCTTATTATCTACATATGGTGTGCATTTCACTCTTTTTATTGACTGTTTTTTTAAAGATAAAAATGACATATAATTTGAGGTGTCATTTTTCTACCAGGTTTATTCCAGAGTCTGCCAGGTGGCTGTTAAGCAGAGGGAGAAAAGAAGAGGCTAAACAGCTCATTGTCAAAGCAGCAACCACTAACAAACACTGTCTCAGAGTCTCAGAGCCGAGGTACTGAACCACATTTATCAGGGACAAGTTTTCAAGCACACTGGCTGACACGAGTATAATAACTGAAAACAAATGTGTTATCTTTGGTACTGTGTTTGATGTTCTTTTAAATATTTTGCAACAGAGTCTGCAAGAACTTTTTTTTAGAATTGATCAGCCAGTTTTTATCAGGATGACACCCTGTGAATCTGGGGGCTGGATCAACAAATATTTTGTCACAGAGATTCAGATAAAATTATGTGGATAGAGTGAATCCTTCACTAACGGCTTATGCCATCTCTTGTAAATTAAAAAATATATATATCATCCTGTGCTTATCATAAGTCGAAGAATTTTATTTTGCTAAACAATTTTCTACCTTGGATTCAAAATAAAACCAATGCAGGTGTAATAAATTATCCATTATTATTAATTACATCAAAATGAAATTACATTAACCATTACTTCTGCCACAGACTGACGTGAATGACACTGTGAACAAAATCATCTTCAGATCATCGCTGCTGACCAAATATTTCTTTATTGTAATACTCTCATGGTAAGTTTAACATCTCTAGATAGGTTCATTAAAATGGAATTAAAGTATATTTGGGATAATTTTATGTTGGCAGAGAGCTTTATAAAAACTGTGGCCATCGTGTAAATGATGGTTACGTGATGCAGGCCTTTGTCTCTCTGATCAAATGTGTGTTTCTCCTGTTTTGAAGGTTTTCACGAAACCTTTCAATCTACAGCATGTACGTAGATATGGAAAACTTTGGCTTGAACATCTTCTTGACTCTTTTTGGTGCTTTTGAAATACCGTCAGTTTTACTTTCCATTTGATTGTCGGAGATTTTTGGGAGAAAAATATTATTCATAGCAACCCTTCGAATTGGAGGAGTCGCCTCCACACTCATCCTCGCTGTGCCTGAAGGTAAATCTGTTGTTATAGCACAATGACAGTTTAATTTTTACTGTCTGCTTATCATGTCATGTTAGGATATGCCATATCAATTATGATTTGATTTGTAATAATTTTTTTATTTACACAGTGAACAGCAAAATCTTGATTCTCTGTCACAGCTCTTTTTTCAATGTTTGTCCTAACACACCTTTTCCTCTGAGTTTACACTGTTTCTAGTGTGCAACGAGATTGTTTTGTGCTTTGTACAGTATCACTCGTTGAGATCAATGATCCTGAATAATCTGTAGGTTGGTTTGTAATGATCTCATCCTTTTGCAATTCTTAAACCTTCCGCAGCAGATAAACTGTATTAGTGTACTGTGCTTTGTATATTTCCCTATACCTCCACAGAGTGAACCGTGTATGGTTATGGAACAATACAGCTAATGTATAAATGATTCTTGATGCAAATATTTTAGACATTTTTGTTTTTCCAGTGTTTATATGAACTTTTCAGCATAGTTAGGTCTCAGCTTATGTTCATGCACTTGTATTTCAATTATGTTCATCATAAATTTAAATGTATTTTTCCTCCTATTTCTAAATACGGGATAATTTGTTTTGTTATAATTAAGCAATAATTTATTAATTTTAATTCATTTCCTTAAAGGTTAGTCATTACAAGTATTGACCATAATTTTGTTTCTGTTCCCCGTTGCGATACACAACAGCTGTATTTCGATGGAAAGAAGTAGAGGAATCTATAAACCCATCAGTATATGAGAGAGTTTTTGTTTGTACTGCATTTAAACACTTTAAAGAGGTTGGTGTTTTGTTTTTTTAAAGCTAACAAACTGAGAATCAAATTAGGTAAAGATGAGTTACTTCTTATTTCTATGCCAGGTGTTGTTTGACACACCCATATACAAAACAGCTGTTAACACTTGTTGGCATCTTCAAGGCTACAAGACTCAGGTAAGATCCACTATCATCCAAGCCAAAGCTGACATCAAATATGTTGAAGTCTGCAAAACAGTGTGGTCTTGATTAAATATCTACTTTTATTTTTAGATTGCAATGATGAGGGAGTTCCTCAGACTTCGGCAGAAAAATCAGATCCCACCTCACATCACTGCTGAAGATATGAGCAACCTTTTGGTGCAGGAGAGCAGAAAGACAGTCAGAGAGCAGTGAGTTACTGAGACACCTACAGACCATCCAGCTCACACCTGATAGTCTATTTGTAATGAAGTGTAAATGCTGAGATAAAACCTGTTTCGTTTCCTTTGAAGGCTCTGTGAGTTTAAATTGGAGGATCTTGAGGAAACAGAGGCCAAACCTCTTCTGAAACTGGTAAGACTAGAAAGCTGATGAGACATGTATTGATTTGTAGATTTTTTTTTTCACTATGTTCACAAAAGCTCAAAACAAAAGTGCACTTTATGTGTTTTTGTTCCAGGTGTGGGCAGTAAACGTCATCAATAAAATGAGAGACGTTGAGTTTCAAGCCCGGATGCTCCTCAAATTTCCGAAGGCCACACCTCCTACATTTCAGTGAGTCATATTTGATAAACAATCATTAACAGTTCAACAGTTCAGCAGAGTGAGGAACCCCCTGCTGAACCTCCACCCTTGTCTGAGGTTCAGCCCATTGAAGAACCCCCTGCTGAACCTCCTTCGTTGTCTGAAGTTCAGTCCAGTGAGGCACCCCTTTCTCAGAGTCTGGTGATGTCTGAGGTTCGTCCCAGTGAGGAACCCTCTTCTGAATGTCTGCCAGCATCTGCCAAACCTAAGAAGAAAAAGAAGAAAAAAAATTTTTTTTTTTGTTTGTTTTTTCTAGAAACTCTTCAGAACTATGTGTTGCTGCTGTGTTAGTTCCACAGCAAGTGACTGAGCCCATTCTGAAAGTCCACCACTGTCTGGGGTTCAGCCCAATGAAGAACCCCCTTCTGAAAGATCCAGTGAGGAACCCCTCGTGAAAGTCTGTCAGTGTCATCAGTGTTACAGAGAACTCTGAAGAGAACTCTGAACTCTGAAGAAAAAGAAGGAATGGGCTTCTTCCAGAAACTCCTCAGAACTCTGTGCCTTTCCTGCATTATTCCCACAGCAAATGACTGATTATCTTTCTGACTCCTTTCACCCCCTTTTCTTCCCTCTATCCTTGAGGTGATTGATTGTTGATTTGAAATTGAATTGGATTGATTTAAATTGAATTGAATAAATGTTAACATTGCTTCACATCTTCTACATTGGAAATTCTTTGCTTTGCTTTAGTGTCCAGAATTAAATTCTGTTCATAGCAGGACATCAGTATATTCATCAGGACTTAAGAACATGGGTAAAAGCAACATTTACACTCTGCAAAGCTGATAAGAACCATAAACATCTTCCAGCATTTCCAGATGTGTGTTTTACAGCAGTTTATTTAGGAACAGAGCTGTATCAGTCTAACATAAAACTATCAGCATGAAGGGATGCATGTAAAAAATGCCCATTTAGATAAAGACCCTATTTGTATAACTTCAAAATTTCACTCATTAATTGTTACTTATAGTAGAGCATGTGTGAAACAGATGTCTTTTATGGAGTCACAATATCATTTGGTGAATTTATTATTTAATCCAAAGTTGAAAACACAAATTTAATCTTTCACAAAGTCTTCAAATCAGAAAGCGTAACCACTTGGGTAGTTGCAGATATTTGAAAATATGCAGAACTGTGTGTATCGGGGAAGAAACACAAGATTAAAAAACTGTATTTTCAGATAAATTGTTTTAAGAGTCACTCCATGGAAAAGTCAGGTTTTCTGTCCGTAGCCTTTACAGAAATGTTAAATTTGAATAAGACTTTAAAATTACAATTTGCTGCTGTGTTAAAACAAAACAAAATATTATTTGAACAATTACAGCTTACGGAAACATTAATTTGACAATTAAAAAAAAAAAGATAAAGAATGATTGTCAGCATATTGGTATGCATCCCATGTTTGAATGCATAGAGGATGAATGAGTGAGAATGTACCAAAACACTTTGTCAGCCAAGCAGCCTACAAGCGGATCAAAAAGGAGTATCCTGTAGGTTCAGGCAGGGCTGCCTTAGTGTACACCAAAGCTTGACATGCTCAGGTGTGCTGCATCTGAAATTGGGTGGGCTACACCCAGTAGTTACCTGAAAAAGGTAGACAGCAGCAATAAGAAAACAAGGCCAGCCCAGTGGCCATCACAGTTGTGTTATTTCAACATTTTTTCAGTTTGCATTTTATTATGTGTGTTGTGCGTTTTTATAAAGCATTTTTAACACTGATTTTTGTGATGTAAAAACAAACCTGATTACTGTACTTCATATTATTACGAGCCATCTTATGAGTAAGGTTAACTTACCTCTGGGGCTGATCTGGCTGCTAAATCAGACTAACCATGACTGGATTCATGCAGTGTAGATAACTTACAGCTAGCTGGTTGACCTTAGCCTGCTTGCTTTTTAACATTGTTGCAAGCAAAAAGCCATCTGAGTGGATGCTTTTGGTATCCAAACTGAAGGGATGAACAGCCTGTTGCCTGTTCCCCCCCCCCCCGGGNACCTACAACCTGTTCCCATACTTTTAGCTTAATCTATGAAGATAATGCAGTTTGACAGGAATAAAATTGTATTTTTGGACCAACAAGGTGATTCTCAAAGAGCTATTAGCCAAAAACTTGGGATATCTCTGCAACTCATCTCCTAAGTACTGTATGACTTCACTTTCACAGTTCTGAGTAAGATCCTTTTGGCCTCACTCAGTCCTCTGCCATACCGTGCATAAGCATTGTTAGTGCCATGGGTGATGTGACCCACCTAAACAACCCAGGTTTAGGTGAGTATTAGGTGTGTAGGATAGAGTTTAATTAAAAAAAAAAGAACAAAAACTCATCAAGACCCAGTGTCCACTACAAGTGACAGAAGATAAAAGAAATAAAAAATAAAATTGATGTAACATTTTTCTTTCAACCACAATACTTAAAATATCTAAAATTAAAAAAAAAATCTAAATATCAAAACATTTTTTTCTTCTAAGTCTCAGGAAGATATACAGTTTGGTTAACATATTTTTGGATGCTGACACAATTTTAGTTTTTTTAAGCTACGTATTAAAACATACTGACATTAACAAATGATGAATGGGTTTAAAAGGCAGACTTTTAGTTGTAGTTTGAGCATCTGCATAAAGATATTGCATTGTCCTGAAAATGGTGGGCCATGTGTAAAAATAGTTTTAATTTCTTACTGATTAATGCAATATTTCTGTTCAAATCTCTGAATTACAGCTGAATATCTGCACTTTCAGTTAAAATAAAGAAAATTTCAGGGTCTAAATATATACAGATTCCACTGTGACTCGGGAAACCTGTTTAAAAAGTTGAATCGATTTTTAGAAAAATATAAAAATATATATTGCGCAATTAAAATTAAAAGCGCCACACATGCTACCGTTACCTTACAGTCTAACAACATTTTAATACACTCACCAGCTCCCACAGGTGGTGTACAGTGAACTCATCGTCACGTTCAAGTAACAAGTTTGAGGTGATTGGAGCTTTGTGACATGGTGCATTATCCTGCTGGAAGCAGCCATCAGAAGATGGGCAAACTGTGGTCATAAAGAGATGGAGACGTCAGCAACAATACTCGGGCAGGCTTTGACATTCAAATGTTGCTCAATTAGTGCAAGGGGGTCCAGAATGTGCCACACCGTTACACCACCACTATCAGCCTGAACTGTTTATCCAAGGCAGGATGGATCCATGTTTTCATGTTGTTTACACCAAATTCTGATCCTACCATCCGAACGTGGCAGCAGAAATTAAGAATCCTCAGATAATTTTTTTTCCTGACTTTGCATTTGCAAAGCCTGAGCCTGTGGAAACTATAGCCTCAACTTTCTGTTCTTAGCTAACAGGAATGGCACTTGGTGTGGTCTTCTGCTGCTGTAGCCCATCTTGATGTGTTCTGCATTAAGAGACGCTCTTCTGTATACTTTGGTTTTAATGAGTGGTAATTTCTATTACTTTTGCCTTTTTGTCATCTCAAAACAAACAAGGCATTTTCAACCAGAGAATTGCAGCTCACTGTTTTTTTCTCTTTTCTGTAAATCCCAGAGATGGTTGTGGGAAAATCCCAGTTTCAAGGCCACTTAAATCACTTCTCTTTCCCATTCTAACACTTGATTGAACTTCAGCAGGTCTTACCCATGTCTGCATGCCCAAATGCACTGAGTTGCCCATAAGAACCCACAGTGACACCGGTGTCAGTTTCGCATGTCAAGGAAATTTCCTTAAATAAGTTTGTAGTTTAAAAGATTTTTTAAATTATTCATAAATTTTCTCAAAAGAGAATTATGAGTGGACTCTTATGGGTTTGACATTTGTGTTAGATCGCAGTTGAACATGTGTGACTAATAAAGTGGCGGTTTGCAGTCCTGAATGCGTGGTCTGCATTATCAAATCTTACCCCAACTTTAAAAGAACATGATAATCGTCAGCTCAGGTCACAGAAAGGAAGCGCCTTTTGTGCAAATAATTTTATTCATAGATAGAAGACAGAACAGAAAAAGGGGTGGGTTCCTTTCCAGCTGAGAGCAAAAAGCGGCTACCAGCGACTCTAAGTTTTAAACGAAGTCTACAAATTTTACAAAATAAAATCAGGCATTTACAAAAACTTCAAATGTTTTTAGAAATGCCTGCATGCACAATGCAAGGTGCTGGTCTACACAGTCATGATGGGAGAACATATCAAGGGAGCACTGTTACACTGCCAAAGTTTAGTTAGGGACTGTATGAAATGTAATATTTCTCTTCACCTTCACTTACTCAGCTCCAACTAAATGATAGTGTATAAAGAATTAGAGAGAGCTTAACTTAATTAATCAAGATGAACACTAGTGGAGCTTAATTTTTTTTTTTAATATTTAATTATGAATTTTAAAGCCACTTTTTTGTTTGTTTTTTAAAGGCAGTTCTAAATGCTAAAGCTGAATTAGAACCAAGGCCACTTTTACATGACATGATGAAGACTTGAATGAAGACTTTTTCTCACGATTGGACCAAACCCTCAGTTGACCATGCAAAAATTAATGGTAAACTTTGAAATATTAAACCTCAGTGATCGACTGTGCACACTTGACTCACTACATTGCTGAGTAAAATAAACGTCCCTCTCAATAGTCATTGAACAGTCACTTACAGGGTCACTAACATGTTGCCGAGGCTATTTAACATCTTACAAAAAGATTAATGCCATGTTTTTCAAATATCTTCAAATGTGATGTATACTGTATGTTGTCCATCACTACTATGATAATTTTATTAAATGAAGCGTAGGGTAAATAAAATTATGTGGATTTTTTTAAATGTTTTTTTTTCTGTATTAATAGTATGCAAGACCAAATCAGCCACTCCTGTTACAGAACAATTCAACTTTGGAAACTCACAAAACAGTTTCTTTATCTCATCTTCATTTTTTATCCATGCATGCACGCACGCACACACACACACACACACACACACACAAATCCAGGGCTACTACAGGAGCATTGTTGAGTAATTGTTATTAATAAAACTATGTGCTATGACATCATTTATATTCAGATCACACATCCATGAACAGGCGAGAACAAAATGGGCGGTGGCATGTGTGTAAAGTCTTATTAAGAACAGGAATCCTGTTTTTTTAGCTGAAGGTGACAGCTTTTCTTAGTGTCTGCAGACTCTGTGCAGCCCATTTTCCACTTCAGTACCTCCTCCCTCTTCTTCTTCTCTTTCCTCTCTCAGAGCCACCAGAAGCGTACATAGACAATGAGCATGATGAAAAAGACACCCCCGGCTGCCAGCTTGGCATAGGTGGAGCGGGTATTCAGATACTTGGCGTCGCTTCTGTACTTTTTCGACAGGCTAGACAAGTTGCTGGCCTTGGAGTCTAGTGCTGCATGGAGGAGAAAGCAGAGGAAATGGGGGTTTAAAACCAAAGAACAAAGAGAGGAGGGGGGAAAAAGGAGCAGGCTTAGACGCAGACAAGAACAAAAATCAAACACGGAAAATATCACATCACATATCACAGCGTGGAACTGAAGATAATCCCTGACACGATGCCTCGGTTTGACCTGAATACGCCACAGATGGCAAACACTTACCAGAAAGAGCCTCTCCTCTCTGCAGCACCTCTTCTATGTTCGCCACCATAATCCTCTGTACGTCTTGGAGCTCTGTGTTGATGCTGCCCAGATTCCTTCTGGCTCGGCTGTCAATGTACGACTTTTTGGTTTTTTGAATGTAGGTGTCTAGAGAGAGAGAGAGAGAGAGATATGAAACACAATCCACAGTCCTTGTAGACTCTTATGTCTGCACGTTCAGTTACTTCACTGCTCTGTGGCAAAACACTGAATATGACGATCCACTTTCTTCAAAGCAGGATGAAAATTCATTTTTGCAGAAAATATCTTTCAAGGTTCAGAGTGAGACTTGCAAAATGAGAGCAAAGGCTCTACAGAGCCCAAAAAAAACTGGCAGAAAGGTGACGCAGCAGTGCCAATAGGAAGATTTCTTTCCTTGCATCATTCATTTTAAGGATCTTGATTGCAGTTTGTAAGCAGGTTGAGTCTCAAACCATATTTTTAAAAAAACCCTAAAACTATCACTTTTCTCCACAGAGAGGTTGCTGACACTGACCTTATTAGGCAGATCCAATTTCGGAAGAACTGCTCTTGAGTTTTAGCATTCGACGTTGTCATGTTTTTTTTTAAAGAATCAGGTGACCAGGGAGTTATAAGCTGATCCTTGCACTGGCTAGATATCTTAGTTAGCAAATGGCTGTGAAACTAAGCAGGACTCAACAGTCATTTAAATCAGCCACACCACAATAATGCCTAACTTTAAACCTTTATACAATTTAACATGCGAATAATCAAAAAAATTCACCCTATAGAGCTGTCATGAAGGAGAAATTAGCTATATAGACTGATGCAGTTTTTATTCCAGGCTGTAAACACATTTTTTCCCCCTGTAATTTGGACACTTTAACATGACAGTTTGTGGTGAATGACTCGCTTTTGGAGCCACTCTTAAGAAGCCCTTAGAGGAACTAAGTACAAGAATTTCAGTTTTATCTGAATTTAGAAGCAGGAAATTAGAGGTCATCCAGGCCTTAATGTCTTTAAGACATTCCTGCAGTTTAACTAATT
>JASGAU010397403.1:0-27485 GCA_030220045.1 Australoheros facetus
AAGGAAGAATGGCAGAGGATCCCCAAATCCAGGTGTGGAAAACTTGTTGCATCATTCCCAAGAAGACTCATGGCTGTACGAGCTCAAAAGGGTGTTTCTATTCAATACTGAGCAAAGGGTCTGAACACTTATGACCATGTGATCTTTCAGTTTTTGTTTTTTAATAAATTTGCAAAAATTTCTACATTTCTGTTTTTTTTCTGTAAAGATGGGGTGCTGAGTGAACATTAATGAGAAATAAAATGAACTTTTTTGATTTTAGCAAATGGCTGCAATGAAACAGTGAAAAATTAAAAGGGGTCTGAATACTTTCTGTACCCACTGTATTATATTATTCATACTGAACAGTATCTATCACTTCTATAATATGTAATATCTAATATTCATTCACCAAGTGCAATACTCACATCTTCAATATTATATGTACACACTTACAATTTATTTTACTTTTTATAATGTATATTTTTTTACACATTCTATTTTATTTTTAGTATATTTTTAGAAAGTGTGACGTTCTACAGCATGGCACTGACAGCAGTGGCCATTGTACATTCTGTTTAATGACAAATAAAGGCATTCTGTTCTATTCTATTGTAGATGTGGGTGCAGGGTTCATTTCATGCAGCAGAAGCTCAGAGTCTTTTCTGACCAACAGGATGCAGAGTTTGACCATTTGAAATGTTCCAGTTGTGAGAACTGTACACACAATACAAACACACAACACTGGATACAGTCAATGCACACACGCTCATTCTTATATATGTGCTTTAATGTAGAACAGACACCATACAAACATATTTGTACACACACACTGACACACACTTACTGACTCACATACACACACACACACACACACTCACACACTCAGACTCACACACACAGTTACACACACAGTTACAGAAAGACAGTTGATGTGTTTGTATCTAAATAAATAGCAGGTACATCATGAGTGTTAACAGTGGACTGACTGAAGAGCAGGACGTGCAGGTGGACCAGCAGTTACAGATGTTCAGATCTGCCACTGTGCCTCTGAGCAAAGTGCTAGAAACAGTGAGAACTCCCAGTGTCTACAGAGACCGAAGCATATGAGAAAATAAAAAGGCACAAAAACCGAGAATTACTCTGAATATTTTACACTGACTGTAAAATATTTCATTTCTTTTCTATTTAAGGGGAGAAAAATAAAAGAAATTCATTTTTAACAGTAGAAACCACAAACCTATTTTCAATATTGTTCAGATCAGTAGATAATGTGATTTTCTGAATCATGTATTATTGATCTTTCTCCTAATCAGACGGTTCGGTGCTCCGTTCACAGATCTGACTGTCGTGGACGATGTTTATGTCTATGAATATGTAATTACTGGATTTTCATAAAATCAAAGGGAGGTCACAGTAAAGGAAAAGACTGACATCAATCAATCAATCAATGTGACCAGAAGCTGCTGATCAATAACTCTGATGCACATTCAGGCTGAAACATGAGTCGAGTTTCATGTTGGGTTCATTAAACTTCTGGTCCTGTGAGATCTGATCACTGAACACAACAGCACCAACACATGAAGTCCTAACGAGGAATCGGCCCCTCAGTCATTCCTCTTCCTACAAATACTCATTTAACAACGTTCAAGTGTGAATGACACAAACTTTGAGTGGTTGAAGACGTTTGCTTTTCCTCCTCTGAGAGCGAGCAGCTCCTCCTACAGTCAGTAAATGCATCCAGGCGCAGAGAATTTGATAAATGTCAGAGGGATCCTTTAAGAGGATGTTTGTTCTCTTTGTGGTTGTGTTGTTCGAGGTGCTATCAATAGTGTGTTACTACTCAGCCCTTCTCAGAAAGGGATTAAAGCTGCCACGTAGCTGCCTTCAAATCCAGCAGACTCCATCGACAAAAACAGCAATCTAAGCTCGCAGAACGCAGGAGGTGCTGATGCCCTGCTGCTCGGGTGGTGGATCAGGTGGGTGGTGTGGTGGGTCAGGTGGTGGGTGAAGTGGGTGGGGTGTTTTAGAACTGTGTAGAAATGTGTCAGAGCGGTGAACTGCAGCGTGGTGAGTCCGGTGCTGATGGTGCAGATTTCCACATTAAAAAAACAAAACAGATATCCTGAAATTTAAAATCAAACACCTACCGAACGAGTACTGGAGCAAACCCAAACCACTGCATCAGTCTGACCTCTACATCAAAGGAGTCTGCTGGCGCCATGAGGGCTTCAGTCCCTCACTGCAAAGGCTGATATGACAGCAGGTACAGAGGTGAGATGTTCTAAATATAGCACACACTAAACCTTCAGGGCGTTTTTGACACTGGGAGTGAACAAAGTGAGGGTGAGGATGTCGGGTTTAGTGGTTAGTCCTCTCGCAGTCCACACAGAGCATCTGTACAGAGTGGCTGCAGTCTGACGCTCTAACAGAGACGATCCCTTAGTGTAGTCCTGATTTCACTGAGAACACCTGAAGAGGAAACGATGTACTACACCTGCACAGGAAGGTGCTTTCAATCAAGATTTGCATAAAGATATTTAGACGGGGAAAAGGTATTCTTGGATTTTTACACAAAATCAAACATAATTCATCTTCTAACTGCTGACTTTATATACACACCTGATAATTTGGGTTGTTTTATTATTTCATCTCCCCTTTAAACATGCTGTGTCATTGCCACCTGCTATAACAGGTTTCCCTGTCAGATTCAAAATAAATTAAATAATCTCATTATTAAAACCTTAAAGAGCCTGTTATTTTGCCCCTTTTTGGTTATTAATTCAGAGTCCTGATGGAGGAAAGTTCAGGGCTGCTCTGTCTTCAGCTCATGCTCTGAAACCTTTCCCTCAGATTCTTCACGATGCTCTGCTGACCGCCTTCCACCTTTGGTCCGGAGTTTGATCTCGTTTTCTGGGCCTCATCCTGCTCAGCAGATGCTGCTGTTGTCTTGTTCTGTTGAGTTTTGTCCTTTGGTTCCTGCCTCTGTTTGTATTCGTCGGACTCCTGGTAGGCTCGGCACCGGTCGATGACGGCCATGATGGAGATCTTCTCCCTGCTGGTTGGTGAACGGATCTGAACGTAACCTTCGTCCTCTTTTTCTTTAGGTTCTTTGGCTGTTTCTCCTGATTCTGGAAGCTTCTCCATGACAATGATCTTGTGTTCTGGGTCATTTGTTAGGGGAGCCTCGGCTGCAATGTAGTAACCGTGGCTGGCATTTGCCACCTGGTCCTGGAGCTTTTGCAGTTCGGTCATTTGGGAATCACTTAGCCGAGGATCCAGAGAATTGGCTCTGAGGAGCCGTTTGCTGCGTTCCTCCCGGCTGGCATCCCGGCTTCTGTGAGGTTTGTGTGAAGGAACCCTGCTGGAAGCTTTATCATCGGGGGAGCGGCTGGAGGAGCAGCTGGAGTGCCTCCTCAGACTGCCGTCAAACTGCTCCGGGATGGAGCGACTCCGACTAACTCCACTCCTCTGGGAGCGGCCGTGGTCAGAGTACTTGGACCGGAGTTCACGGACATCGGGCCAGTTGAAGCCCTCAATGGGAGGTGGTGGACTGAGGGGGCTGCGAGAGTGAAGGCGGCCCGGGGAGACCCCCCTGGAGCTGCCTGCTGAGCTGGAGGTCAGGCCCAGGGTTGGAGATATTATCAGGTCTACAGGACTCAGCGGCAAAGAAGTCGCCTGCTTATGAGAAACCAGCGGCAGAGTCAGGTTGGATTTACCTGCCAAAAGAAAAGATATACTTAAGGTATATTTCCATTGATTTCATCTTATATTGTATCAATCTTAATCTTAAATTTTATCACATATTTCTTCACAATATTCTAATAACTGATAGAATGATGAGTGGTGAGACAAAAGCTGCGATAAACCAGAATAATCCAAAACACATTTGACTTTGCGTCCTTAGGGGCAGATTGTAAACAGGCCCACACTGAAGCAAGCTCTGCTGCTTACCTGAAGGTGGCAGTAAAATGCCATAAGTACATGTGGTACAGTTGTTTGTTACATTTCTTTTAGTGAGAGCAGACTGAGCATGTGCGGGCACGTTGGACTAGATGGTTGCTCAACAGGAAAATAATTACTTGAAGATTTAGTGTTTGCTGAAGGCAGGACAGGCTCAGGCTACACAGGACTGAATATCTGCCCATTTCACCAAACATGCAGAACAAATACAGCAATAACATCCAGCAGGTGCCTGTGCAGGACTGGGGGGGTGTGGTCAGGGTTAGGCTCACATCTACCCCTCACATGGTATTTTAATGAGGAGCTAAAACACAGAAACTAGGAGATGATATTGTTTAAAATCAAGCCTCTTCCAGGTCTTCTATATGATTTTCTAAATGAAAATTTCATATAAGCTTGATAGATGTAACCCAAACTCTAACCCTATCACAAAGGTCACCGGTGACCTGGTGGATGGCAAGAGGTTAGAAGAGGATTCAACACAGGCTCTGAACTGTGAAGGTTGCTTTAAGGAGGGTTTGTATTTTTTTTAGCTGTCTTATGACATGTCTGAAAACATTATTTTTGAATGGTCCTACAGTCACAGTCACTGGATAGAGGTTTGCTGGTTGGAAACGTTAAGCAGTGTGTCAAGCGATGTTAAGTACCTGAACCTTGTTTCTCCTCCACCACACTGGCTAAGCTCTTCTTTCCGATCAGGACGCCCTGACGGGCCATCGGTTTGGTGGTTCTGATTCGCTGACTGTACTGACGAGCCAGATGGAGGACTTTGCTCGCTGCCTTGTCCACTTCATCCACCTGGCCTGAATCCTCACTGGGCCTCTCCTTTTCTGCCTCCACCTTCAGCTGGGTGACTCGATGCACTGGAGCCCTGAGGATCACGGCCTCTTCCCCAAACATCTTCAGAGTGTCCCTCACGCTTCCTGTCCGGTTAACCCCCGGGGCTTTGGGCTTGAGGGGTAGAGGGCTTGTCGATTCTTCTTTGATGGTGTTGAGATCAGAAGCTCTGCCTTCTTGGGAAGAGCTCTTGGTTGGGATAGAAAGGCCGATGCTTCTGGAGGTTACCAGAGCTTCTTTGGATTGATCGCGCCCTCCATCTTCACTCTGGGATTTTGTGATTTCTTGCTCCATCGCCTGCCATGTCTTGATCATTTCAAATGAAGGTCTGAACTCTTCATCATCAGAGAGATTATCCTGCACACTTCGAGACCTGGACCTCTGGCTATTTTCTGAATCTTCTGGATCAGTGCTTCTTTGATCAGACTTTAAGGAGTCTAGAGAGTCACTAGAGACCATATGATCTTTAGTATTTTGGGGTAAATCAGAAGTAGGGTCCACAGAGGCAGAGGAGGTTGAGGTGGAGGTATTTGTCGGGACAGTTTTATCCTTTGGAATGCTGTTGAACCGGCTGACGGAGCTCCTGACCAGTCCAGATGGGATGTACGTGAGGCTCTCTCTACGCCGGAGGCTGAAGGTGGCATCCTGAGTTCCAGCATTTTCATAGTAACTCTTGATTTTCCCAATTAGCATCTGGTCCTGCTTGGACAGGGTGGAGTCCCGCCTTCGCCTAATACCCCTGTCATTGTCAAAGGGGCTTTCATCTCGAGGAGATAACATGGTCAAATCTATCCCACCGAATGTCTCTGCAGAATCACCAATGATGCTGCTGAATCTAGGAGGCCGGTCCTCTGCTTCAGCGCAGAGGCTGAGACTGCTGCCGCTCCTGCTGGGTAACCGAGGTGAAGGACAACCAAGGGAGCGGGTGTCATCCTGGACCGTGCTGCCTCGTTTGATGCTGTTGGTGAAGTGCTGAGCAATAGCGCTGGCTTTGTCCAGGACAGAGGACGGAAGGATGCTGGTGGCTTTGCCTTCCTTCTCTCCCATCTCCTTCTCATCCTCCTCATCCTCAGAGGATTCTCCACTGCTCAAGGTCTTCGAATCTGAATCAGGTGTAGCAGAGGATGCTTCCTCTGTGGGCTCTGGATCCACTTCAGCTTTCAGGTCTTCTGACTTTTGAGGGGAAATGGGGATCTTGGAAGATGTCGGATCAGAGGAAAGTTCTGGTTCTGAGATTGGTTCGGATGGCTTCTCCTGCAGTAGCTTCTCTGCAGCGGGCTAAAAAAGAAAAATAAATACATAACCAGTAATCAGAGGTGGAAAATGCAGCCTTGATGCAAAGATTATGACCAGCTGCAAACACACTGTTCCACAAACCACATTGAATGATTCCTGCTTACTGACACCACAGAGGAGTAAGAATTCCTGTTGTATTTTTTGTAGTTCGTATCCAGTTTGCTCCGAGGAGCCAAGAACAACTGTTAACACTTGATTCTGAATTCTTATTTTAATAAGCAGTGCAGATTGAGTGTTGCAATGGAGTCAGTTTTTCTTAGATTTTGGAAAGAAAACTCCAGGAACAAGCTTCATTTTTAATAACGGCCTGTAATATACAGTACTAGTTAAGTTGGGACACAAGTGTAAGTGTGTCCAAACTTTTGACTGGTACTAAATGCTGTCTGAGAGACTTTGTCGAGTAGGAGAAGCTGACTAGACAGGAAGTGATGTCTGGACTATGAGACAGTTAGGGATGGGTGAACTGTTCTAAGCGGCCACCATCAGTCCAGCAACTAAAGCTCCTTCTCTCCACATCCAGCTCACACTTGCTGGCTGTGAACAGGAAACAAAAATTCAGGATTTTCTTTGGCCTTAAACTGGACACAACTGCAGAGCTGTAGGAGGTGGTAGGAGGAAACCAGGGATGGAGACGTTCAGACTGGTGCTTCGTGCTGCAGTACTTAACATGGACCATACAATGCCAGGTTTCCACAGTAATACGTACACATGACTGATATCTGTGCAGAACTCTACAACACAATAACAAGGAAGGAAGTGCCAAGCCGTCATGCTAAGCTGCATTTTTAATTAAACAGACTAAATTAAATTTGCAAAGTAAAATTACAATATCAAAAAACTACACAAAACACCCCCCCTAAAAAACAAAAAACAAAAGAACAACCAGCACTTCCCGACAGCCAAAGATTTGTCTAATTGTTCTTGTAAATCAGAGCAAAGCTGGAAATCTGGAGCTGCCCTCAAACCTGCGAGTCAGCCACTGAGTGTTATTTACCTGCTCAGGTGTCAGCATGCTTCCACCTGGTTCTTCTTCTTCAGGAAGGCATCTATTTTCTTTGTTAGAGCTGTTTGAAGAGACGCCGCCCTCCTCTGCCTCCTTCAGCAAAGAACAAACCGAACAGGAAGTCAAATAAATGCCAGAGGAAAAGTTTCAATATTTTTATGTGATTAAAACCAAAAACTCAGACGGTATTAGTGGTGTTCGTGGAAAAGCTGCTCACTGATTTCAAAGGGTCACCTCACCCACAGTGCATTTCTATTGTGCGAACTGACCCTTTATTTAATACAGACAGAACAGAGAGCAGCCATCTTCCACGTTACACAACAGATCAGGGATAAGCAGCAGGTTTCATTATCAGCTTCACTGCAAACACAAACCGAGTCAGTCTGAACTAAACATGCAAATAAATGCAACAAAACTCAGAGGCAACAGCAAATGTCCAGTTCATCAAGAGAGAACCTGGAAACACTTGGTTATGCAGTATATTCAGTCTCACAGCAATAAAGATGGATGAGAAGCTGCAGGCTGAATTTCCAAAGAAGCTCCCAGAAAAAAACTAAGTAAAAGACCATTAAACTAAATGCAAAGAAAAAAGCCAAAGAAACTCAAAGAGCCATTCTAATTCATAACCTGATACATCAGAGGATCATATTTTAGGAGGTGCTTGTTGGTTATGTTCTCCAGAGTCGGGTGTGTTCAGTGCAACAACAAGGCAACCTTGGCTTAGCACAGACACTGGATCCAGGAAAAACTGTGGGCATGCCTCATTGGCCTGCTTATGCAACAGCTCTGAGACAGAGTTCATGTTTCTATTTGACGCTTAACTTCTATGGTTAATGTTAATGAGCTGAAGGAGACACATCAATATGAAAATGTAGGACATTGAATATCTCATCATTTTGGAAAACATAATTAAAAATGTTTTCACACTCAGAGTAAAAGTAGTTTTGTTTTTCTTGTTGATGTCATCATTTGTACAGCTGCGACCATCACGATCCAGTACTGGCGTCTGGTACTGATACTGATATTATGGCAGCCTCACAGTCCGAGCCCACCGTGACCGGAAAGACCCGCATGGACCCGTTCTTTACCTCCACCTTTGAAAGGCAAACACGGAACATGAATCTGGGCAGCTGGCCCACCGACTCTGGGCTTTACAGATGCTGTGGTTGTATTCGTATCAACAATGCACCACTTACACCAGAAAGGACAGGTAGTCGCTTACTTCCTCAAACAGATTCATCATGAGCTCTGCCTTAGTCTGAGACATGATACCAACATCAATAATAATAAAAATGTCAGTGACAGAAAACAGAGCATTATGCATCGTATCATCAGACTGAAATTAGAACAGAACCAAAAAAAAAAAAAAGGAACGGGCGTATCTCTTGTAATCTGTTTGATCCAGATCTGATTTTGACATAAATACCAACTCATTCTGGAAACAAATATGTTTCATGCTTTTATGAACGTTTAGATGACCTCACGTTGGTTAATTTTTGCTTTCTCTTGTAGGAAAATGTGGAGCTGCATATCATCTGCTAATGTTTTCTGCTATAAAAACCCAAAGGTCACATTTACAGTCAAACAATAGAGGACCCAGGATGGTACCCTGTGGAACTCCAAATGTTAGCTGACCAATTAGCCATCAGACAGAACAGCAACATACTGAAGATAAGAGTCACAGCATTCAAGACTTTTGAGATGCTGATTAAGGTCATGAGTGGTCATAAGACCTCAACATGTTCCTGGTTTGATAGAGCTGAAGTTTCTAACAGAGCTGGGCTCACAGTTTGCTCCTGCTTCCAGTCTTTGTGCTAAGCTAGGCTAAAGCTATTGAAAGAAACTGATCATCTGAAACACTCTGACTCTCAAGGAAAAAAAACAAGAAGCTTCATCCAAACACCTGAATGTTCTTTTGAACGTTGTCTTGTGTGGTCGCTCTGCTGTAGTTTAGTGTGTTGAACCCAAACATGCAGCTTGGCTGTGTTAGTTCCACACGTGAAGCCCATGCAGCAGTTATGGAGAGCTCCAGAGCAGCATCCTTTCAAAAGTTACAGGTGCTGCAGGCGATGAAGACCAGGCTGGCACCAGAAAGCCTCACCATCACCGTGGAGGAAAGGAAGGCCCGGATGTGCCAGCAGGAGATGGCAGCCAGCACCGAGCTGGCAAAGTCCTCTACCTGGTCATCCTCCAGTAGAGCATCATCCAACTGACCCGCCTCTTCTTCTTCCTCACTGCACAACAGGTGCTCCAGTGAGTCCTTCCTGCTGCCAAGCTCCTCCTCCTCCTCCACCTCCATGACAGGCTGGTGAGCCTCAGACTCACCCAGGCTGCTGGATCCCAGCGTGCTGCTGCTGACGGCGGGCTGCAGCGAGCGCCTGCCGGCTGGTAACACCGACTCGTCATCTGAGTGCTGCAGGACGTCACACACCGTCATCCTGTTTCTGCTTCCTAAAACTAAAGTGTTGCTCTAACATCGGGGCTGAACCACTGAAGCCTCAGTAACCCTCACGAAACATCGCTAATAAGAACACATCAGAAAACTTCACAAAGCCGTGAAACACACAACAGGAAACAGTTTTTAAATCTGAAGAGGAAGAGGAGGAGCGGCAGTGAGCAGATGGCCTATAGTTTGTGTTGAATGAGTTTTTTGTCTTACCTCCAGGAGTGCTGAGGGTTCAGTAGGATGATCAGCAGCAGCAGAAGAAGAAGAAGAAGAGCAGACAAAAGGACTGGTTAGACCGAGAAAACACGCTTATCTGAAGAGCTGTTAAAGACTCCGCTGCAGCTTTGTGTGTGTGTGTGTGTGTGTGTGTGTGTGTGTGTGTGTGTGTGTGTGTGTGTGTGTGTTTGTGCACAGCATTACTTAAATTCATAATAATAATAATAATAACAACAATAATAATAATAATAATAATAACTACAAACTAAATAATAAAACGAACAGGATGAGGACCAGTTTTGACCTCTGGGCCATCAGCCTCTTGAGCACTACACAATAATATACAACAGTAGCTTCACTAACTCACTGTTTACTGCAAATATGTTTATTTCTCTCAACCCTGTGCAATGTAATATCTGGTACATACTCGTCTCTGTGCAATATTTGGTATATTTGTTACATTTATTTATTCCCCTGTAAGTCTTTGCTTTCTTTGATCTTTACACTGTTCTCTGCAGCACATACACAGGTTTCAGTGCTTTTATCGCCTTGTTCAGGTTTTTTAAAGAAAGGCACTGAACTGTGGCAGCTGCCACATTTTCATCACACTCCATATTTGATGACAATAAAAGCATCCTATTCTATTCTATTCTATCTTGAACCTGCTCACTAACAGGTTACAGCACCCTGAAGTCAGCTGGTTCCTTCATATGACACTGTTAGGTATGAATTTTAGAGATGCACCAATCAAACGGGCCGGTGAGCCTCGCCTGTTTACGATTATGAGCTGGTCCGTTTGGTGAACATGTGACCATGTCACGGCAGCACAGGTGAACAGTCACGCCTGCACCCACAGCCACACACAAACATGTGGTTAGTGTGGAAGCTCCTACAAACCTAATGAGACCCTGAAATCAGCTGAACACAATTAAAGCTAACAAAGCTGTCAGAGCGCAGAGCCTCGGTATGAGCGGCGAAAGGATCGAAGCAGCCAGGAGGGAAACGATGGAGACGAGCGAAGAAGAGCGCAGGGTCGATGTCCTGTTTTCTCCTGAAGGTATAAACATGCTGGAACATGATGGTGTACATATCTGCTGCTCCTGCTTTGATAAGGTAAAACCTGTGGGCTACAGGTGAGTGCACAGCAGCTCATCATCTGTATGTCTGTTATTTTCAGTGGGTTCGGTGACTGCAGTTTATAATCATTTCCTTTATTCTGAAAAGTGAAGAAGAGCTGATTTTTGGTGTATGCTGTCAGTTTTTACAAAGAAATTAAATTACATGTTTAAGCACGTTCGTCCCCTCCAGCTTCTTGTTTAGCTGCAGTGACTCTGATACTCAAACCAGCTCTAATTTCAGCTTTTATACTCCGATAATCAACTAAACAACTTTTTATGAATTCATTCAAGATGTTTTATTGTTCTGTTTCAGTTGATTTATTTTCCATCACGTCATATTTGAGGCCATTTTCAGACATTTTACTTTGACCGATCGATCTATAAAATAATCATTATCTGCATCATCCCAGCCGTCACAGGGCGAGAGGTGGAGTACACCTGTACAGGTCAGCAGCCTGTCGCAGGGCTAACACAGAGAGACGGACCACATTCACAGCTCTGGGCCGTTTAGACTCAGCAGGTAACCTAACCCCACTGACTGCATGTCTGTGCCTGTGGGAGGAACCCGGAGAACCCACACAGACACGGGGAGAACGTGGGGAGATCCACTGCGCTTAATTCATGAACTCACTTCCTGGTTTTTCTCATTTATTGACTGTTTGGTGTTTTACATTCATAATTCGACCTGTTTTGTGTGAACTGCTCCACTCATGTTTTCTCTTTTATTTTTCTAAAGTGCCCTTCGGTCTTATCTTTAAGATTTTTAATATTTTAATGTTAAATCCATATTCCATGATCCAGTGGGGTGTGTGAATAAAGTTTGCTGCATGAAGCAGTCATGTTGATGCTTCAGGATGCGTACGCTGTCAGCCGGGGCTCCGTTTGCTGTGATCACTCATTAATAACATGAGTGATGAAGGAAAAAGTGAGCTGTCCGTACCTTTGCTGCTCTTCGGGATTTGTTTGATCGGCTCTGCCGAGAAAACAAAGCCAAACGTTACATATAAATAAAAACAGGACACCCTGATCAATAATCCAGGTAATCTGATTACCAGACTGTCGGCGGCCATGCCGAGCATCTCGTGGAAACTCGTCAGACTGAGAGGACGGAGCTTTCTTCAGGCGCTCAGGACTGTAACGGTACTTGGAAGGGTCTGCAGGGAAACAGTGACCACGAAGAGACGCATTTCATCCCGTTTGACATTTTTATTACATTTTATTTCTAGCAGAAATAAAGCAGAAAAGATGTTTACTCACAGATGGAGTCCATCTCCAGGATGGCTTCTTTGGCCTGAAACACACAACAAAAGGTTACCGCCGTCTGCACTGGTTAACTGGAGTGCATACTGGGGTTTCTGGTCTCTGACCTTCTGTGGGATGATGGCTTGGTGGTTTTCCACGATGGTGCGTTTGATGTGATGAGCCCAGAGCTTCTTCTCCTCTACTGTCTTGGCCTGAAACATTAAAAGAGGAAACAGGGTGTGAACGCTGAGCCTCTGACCTGTCGGCCGGCAGGCGGAGGCCGACTCACCTGGACGGTGTGAGGCTGTTTGGGATTTTTGTAATGCATGACGCTGAAGCTCAGAGAGTCTTTGGTGTTTTCGTTGAGCATCAGAGTGGAGCACTGAAAAAACAGAGGGAGAAATAAAAATCTGCATTTAAAGCAGTTTAAGACCAAAAACCTGCAGCTCTCAGACTCTGTCTGCCCCGCTCACAGAGATGTGCGTCTTGTAGACATAGTGCTCTCCGCGGCGTTTGGTGATGAGCAGCATGCGGTCGAACAGGAAGAGCGTTCTCTCATTTTTGGCTCGGTGAACCTTGAAGGTTCCCTCCAGCACCAGTTCTCCGTACGTGGTGAGGTCAGGACCTTTCCAGTTCAGCAGCAGTGACTGAACCTCCTGAAGAAACAGACAAAAACATTGAGACACCTGTTTGGTCCGATGCTGTGGATATTCATCTCCTGGCTTTGGTTTAGTTTTTTTTTTCTTTTTAGGAAGGAAATGCTGAAACTTCCAAGATTTTATCAAAGAAGAAAGTTCAAACTTCCAGGTTTACTGGACAAGCGTCCAATTTAATTACCCTTATCAAAACAATCCAGTGCAGGACTTCCACCGGAAATTTCTTGTCTTAGCATATCACCACTGGCAACAGAGTTAATAAAAAGTTCTTATCTGGAACCTGGATCTCTCACATTTACCCTGTGCAGAGAACTTCATCCCATACAGCCTAATTTAAAAAAAATACGAGTTATGATTTAAGCGTTCATTTCAGACTTTGCATATAAAGTTTTCCCCATTTTACTTTATAACCTTTGCCTGGTTATAATATATATATATGTAGAATTTAAACTTTGTCTCTCTGACACAGAAACATAAAACAGCATGTCATCTGCAAACAAAATTATATGGAAAAACAAGAGGATCCATATCTGAACCCTGTGGAACTCCACAGAAGATTTAGCCCAATGAGCTAATTCAGTTTTTCAAATAAAGTTATGTACTGTGTGCTGCTTAAAAAATTAAAGGAACCACGCAAGATGGATCGCTGTGGTGAACTCTGGAGATGAATTCTCCATCGGCTTTAACCATCACAGAAGTTACAGCCCAGTGTTTCCACTAAGGTTGTGTTTTAGCACTAACTGGAAAGGAGGAGTGGGGTAAAACGCTTTGTGCTGTTGGTGACCTGCAGTCGGACGGCGTGTTCGTGTTTCCTCTTCATGTCGTTGATGTACCACGCCACTCCCGTCATGGTGTAGAGGGCCTCCTCCACCACCTCGTAACCCTCCTCTGCTGGGTCAAAGTGCTTCTCTATCTCCTAAAGAAGATCATCACAAACAACAACTAGTCAGCCTAAGGACAAGTTTAAAATATAATTTAAAATACGCAATTTTATGCAAATGTAGAAGACACACACTGATGCTGGAACTTCAAACCCAATAATAACTCAAAAACCTAGAAAAGACTGTCCAACAGGAGAGCACAGAGTGTAAAAAAGTAAAGACCTGCAGCCAAACCCATCATCAAAATCTGCACACTTTTTCCAGACACTGCACTGGAATTTATTGGGTTCATCTGTGTCCATGTGTCACCTCTCCACCAAGTTTCATGAAATGCAGTGTTGCACACAAACATCAGCCAGAGCTGCTCCTCACAGCTTTTTCTGGACTTCTTGCACTTAAGATCCAGACATGGAGAAATAAATGTCAGATTTGTGATGCTGCTGTAGTAGTTATTTCATATCTAAATAATCAGTGTCACGTTTGAAGGCTTTTAAGGCAGAACTAAAACTGATGGCTCCTCCTGGAATCAGTCTGAAACCTCATGGGACACAGAACAGAAGATAAAATGTGATGTTTCAGTGAGATTCAGACACATTTTCTTCATCTCAGTTCTCGCTGTCCACGGCGAGCCCTCAGGTCTGTTTTCACAGGTTTAAATGTAGGTGTGACTGGGTGTCAGGTGTGCCGGTGTGGTACCTGGAGCAGCAGGTGGTATTTAAGGATCCTCTGAACAGGTTTGAGCAAGTATGAACCCAGAGGCAGTGAACGCTTCAGCGATGCCTGGCGCTCCCGGAAAAATTTGGCAAGAGATTTATTCCTCATGCACTCCGTCAGCGCCCCTACCGACCTGCAACGGGAGAGGGAAGAAGAAGAAGAATGGCAAGCGTGGACAGGTGAACAGGTAAATCAGAGGTGTGAGCAAGATGAGGTTTTCGAAACGTGCGCGTATCATGAAGCATTCGGGAAAGCAGAGTGGACAGTGCCAGCGCTTACTTTGGGTAGTTGGTGCAGTACTGCGTGTAGATGTCGAAGTACTCGCTCTGAAATAATACCAATCATGATTTTTACGATGCTCTGTGACCGGCCTCACGTAGAAACATTCTCATCAAAACCTAAAGCTCAGCCTCAGTCTCACCTTCATGACGAAGCACCTGGCGATGGCGACCGGGTCGTTGTCACACTGGTCGAGATCCTGAAGCAGCTCACTGTCAACAGGAAACACCATCACCATGACAACAGCAGCAACAAACTTCTGCCTAAGCTTTTCTGTCATTTCAGCAGTTTCCACTGAGCCGTCATCTGAACACATTCCTGATGTGAGGGACGATGTTCTGATGTACAGTCAAACTGAAGGCAGACAGGAAGGAGGGAAAGGAGTGCAGAGGAAGCACATGCACTAAAAGTCCAACCGCAGACTCACCGTTTCTTTGGAGCCTGACGGCTCCACGATCAGGTCGCTCCTAATACTCTGAGTCTGTCCAGCATCAACCAAAGGCTGACGTCATGGCAGCTATGTTCACCTTTTATCAATGCTTTGTGTTACAGAGCTCGTGTGCGTTTGACTGCACGGTTCAGGAGTGAAAACGGGTCATTTAACAGGTCCATGTTCAAACATGAAGGCACTGAAAGTCACAGCAAACAGAGCACTTCACACTGGGCAGCAGGGCGGCGCTGCTCTGCAAAACAAACTCACCCTCCAACAGGAAACTGTGAGCGCTGACACGGAGGAGACGCAACATCAGCGTTAACGGTTCAGGAAAAACGGTTCAGAGCAGACACGTTAAACGTTCTCGTCCTCACCTGTTGAACTCGTAGATGTCCTCGATGTTTCCAAAGAGAGCGCAGACCAGCTCAGGGTGGATCGACAGATCCGTCTGATCCGTCTGATCCGACTGATCGATGATGTGAGCCAGGTAGTCCTGCAGGATAGGAAAGAGGATCAAAAAACAGAAGGAAGGAAGGAAGGAAGGAGCAGGGTAAGAAAAGGATAAAAGGAAGTAATACAAAGGTCAGGGGTGAGAGAGAAGAGATCCGAACACCTCACAGAGAAACTACATACACACATAGATATTTATTGCAACAATACTAATAATCCCGCTCACATTCTCACAATCACTTTATTCTAAATATTTGAAAAATGGAAACTCTCACATGATTTAATCTGAAACATTTACTGATTACTGAATTTTCTATTCAATATTTAATTTGCACATGACCTCACACAGAGTTCATGTTAAATGACACGTGCAGGTATCAGGTGTGCTTTTAGGATTTTATTGTTTTTTATATACAATAAATCCTCACATTTGTGTTTGTATACATGTTAGATGGTTTTTTTTAATGTAACCTTATTCATCAGATAGTGAATCATCAGCTATATTCTATCATGCTTGTGGCTCTTTTATTACATTGTAATTGTCTGGTTTTATCACTGAGTTGTGCTTCAACCATTTAAACAGGTTTTGGACCTGAAGTTTCAGGTGAGTCCAGGTCTTTGCTCCTGCTCCAAGTCTGTGTTTCTGCCTGTTACATCAGCAGTTAATCCCATCGCTGCAGAGCGTCTTAGCCTGTTAATTATAGTCTGAGTCACTGCCAGGTTACTGCGATAACGCCACGAGCTGTCCTCTGTGCTTTCTTACGTGTCCTCTGTCCACTGGATCGGACATGGAGACTTATTCAGGACGACGTTTCATATGAACAGAACCTGAAATGTTTGAAAAAGGCTTAGTATCTTTTCCTCAGTGCTCGTAGAAAAGAAATGAAGCCCTTGAATTCAGACAGCTTTAATTTGGGGAGTTCAAATTAAAACCAAACTTTTAGAGCCGCAAACAAACAAGTGAGACAGCTGCAGCCTGATGCAGGAAAACCAGCCTGGGCTGAAGGCCAACTGCTCTTTGAGACTTACGGCCATTTGTCAAGTTGCGTTTGAGCTGCTGAAGGTACGGGACTGGAAAGCATCCTGGGATCATCCCCCATCATCATCCTCTGTGGACGTTCTTACCAAGTGTCCTTTAATATATTTTTTCCTCAGAAATCCCTCCTTTGACATTTGTGAACCAGCTCATAGCTAGAAGATGGATCATTTTTTAGGGACTACATGTGCTACGTTAAAGTCTTTGAATCTCAGGCTGAAGTGTAACGACAAAGAACGTGATGAGTTTTCCTGCGCCTGCCTTCATCCAAACTTTGTCAGATATGAACAATTAGCAGTTAACAGGGCGTGAACACAGGAAGAGACGAGCAGCGATGTGGCGCTGTGGGAAGTCCTGATTTAAACCTTTCTAACTTTGGATTCAAACGACTGAAGTGAGTACCAGAGCGAGCGAAGGATGCTTTTAGTTGGCAGATAAGGCATCGTAAACATCAGAGGGTTACCAGGCAACTGGGGTTGAGTAGTGACGGACGGAGCTTAAGCCCTTTCAGCAAAAACAGTCACACCTCTTACCTTGACACCTGTAGGGTCACATGACTCACCTCTACGATCATGCGCAGATCTCTGACGTACATCCTCTCGGTCTCGATGATCTCCATGACAACACGGTCCAGGTAGGTCAGCTGCGGGTTGGGCGCCATGCTGGCTCTGATAAATGGTGAAGCCGGCTGCCGGCGGCTCGAGGCACGACTCGCTTTCCAGTCTTTGTTGTTGTTGTTTTTGTTGTGAATGAAGCTCCGCCCCTTGCTTTTGGGCTGGGGGCTCGGCCCCTGGTGGTCTGCGGCGCCCCCCTCGGGGCTCAGGTTCAGGTTGATGTCAGGGTCTGAGGAGGAACTGGTGAATGATGGAGGCGGGATAAGGTTGTCGTCTCTGGAGGATCCGGACCCGGAGGACAAAGTGGAGATCAGGCTCACGGGGCGCCGGTGAGATGCGAGCAAGTCGGAGGAGTCGGAGGGCGTGGCCGACGGAGCGCGCTCATCGCTGCTGATGGAGGCGGTGGACAGGCGGGGGGACTCTGAGGAGGGGAGACAGAGAAATGATGTCACTGACAGCAAACTTCTACATCACTGTCGCATAGCGGCACTGCCACCATCAGGTGAGACAGGAACTTCAACTCTAACCACACTGCCTTTAATGTCAGGTTCCCTTTCACAATAAAAGCACACAGCTTTTTCCACTGCCAGACTGAGGGCAGACTTTCACAACAAAAGCTCGGGGACATTACACCACGATGGATGTTTGTGTTTTTTGATCCATGAGTCTGAATCAAAGCGTGCGGAGACGGGACGGGATATCTTTATCTCAGAGAAGAGCCTCCCTGAGAAGAAACTAAACCTGATGAAGTCAGTTCTAAGTTTCCCTCAGACAGTGAATCATCCACAGCTCCAAGCAGTCTGTTTCTGTGTTTCAGGTTTCTGTACCTGAGGAATGTCAGGAATCCAGACGTGTTCACATTACTTTACAGTGAGGAAACAGTTTGAACTCAGTGTGAAGCAACCAAACGACCTTCTTTCAACACAGACATGTAGGCGGTCATCTGCTTTAAGCTCAGTTAGGAAATCAAATGTTCAGGAATTAAAGCATCAGGTGATTCAGAGCTGCAACGTGTTCATGCTCAGGGGCTCAAATTCAACATGAAATACAGCTGAAACATCCATTTCTTCATGGATGTGCCAAAGCTGCAGTTCCTCTGCCGTCCAGCAGAGGCGCCACAGTGAGTCAGTCCTCATAGACTGCCATGTTAAAACATAAACGTGTACAGCCTGATACAGAAACTGCTTTGTTCTCTGGAGATAGTTTCCCCTTCATAACAGCTGTACGGGGGAGGATGCTTCTATAACTCACCTGTTTAAAGTTTGCATCATTAGGGGCGTGGCCTCTTTGACTGATAGATCAGATCTTTCCCTTTCATTTAATACTGTCCAATCAGCCAATCACATCCATGCAGCAGGTTCCCACAGACTCATTCAGTGAAATCATGAAGCAGATCAATTGTTGTCCTGATCAGGATAACATGGACTGATTCCTCTTTGATTTATTGGTTTGGATTCATTGACAGATTTTTGGGACTCGCATGCTGTGAGATTTCGGTCGGTGTTGGCGAACATACCAGCTAACCAGTCCTCCGAGGGTTTAGCTAAATATCTGAAGAGCAGAGACACCGACAGTCTGCCTGAGACACAAAACACAAACACACACGTGTAATAACAGGATAGCACTGCGTTCATTACACACAGAAAGGTTCTGCTCCTTGTTCTCGGCCGTGTACACGATGTTACGCTCTCAGATGTTCCTGTTAAAGTGTGTAAAGTCACCCACGAAAGGCTGAACCAGCTCTAAAAAGGAAAAACACAGCACCGAGTGCCTGTTTGTCTGATGTTACCCAAGAAGAAGAAACACAGAACAGACATTTCATCACAACCTGGCCGCCCACACACTCATTAAAAGTGTGTGTGTGTGTGTGTGTGTGTGTATGTGCAGCTAATCTCTGCAGATCAGTCGGTTACAGCCGCTCACAGCATGTTTCTGGTCAGTCACTTTGTTAAACTTCCTGATGAAGGATTATGTTTGCACGCCACCTTTTATATCATTTTTTAGATTATTATTTGTCCTCATGTTGAACGTTTTACCTGCTGTTTGTAACTGACATGTTTACACAAACTGCATCAGAGTGACACTTTTTTTCCTCACACACTTTTTTGGTGCAGCACCTTTAAACAGGTGTGCCTGGATGTGACGTCGTTGCTGTTTCTTCTCTGAGACTCTAAAGCACACATGAAGAAAGACTCATCAGTGACTGGAAGCTGCAGGTCACACAGGAGCTGCTGGCAGGGTTGGGTTTCAGATTAAGATGATTTCATGATGCAGCGCGGCTCTGGTAGAAACCCCATTAAAGTCTTCTAGTTTATATACTGTGTATTAACCATAATGTGTTCAACATGCATGAATTATGAAAGGTCAGGTCACATTTGGCTAAGTCTTAAATTAATACACACACTGATCTGCTGTCTGTTTTATAGACAAATATTTAATAAGCCACAGCTCACAGGCAAACTCCACCCATTTCCTGTGATCCCTTCAGAATAAAAGTCAGTTAAATGCTTTTAATGTGAAGCTGCAGCTGGAGGAAACTTTTTTTGTGGTAATAATCCAAATGTATAAACCCTGCAGAGCTGTCACCAGGAGGATGAGTCACTGACAGACTCTCCGGGCAGCAGCTCAGAGGTTTCACGCTGCAGCCGCTCCAACACGATGGGAACCTCAGATGGAAGAGTGTGCTTGAATGAAAACAGCTTCAAAGACACACACACACACACACACACACACACACACACACACACACACACACACACACACACACACACACACACACACACTCTGTGGTCCGTTAGTCGTTTGGCTTCCTGCCAGTCTGCAGCCAGTGAGGCATTCACTGACCCAGCAGGAAGGGAGTGACTTTATGGATGTGATAAGGGGGCCGGGGGGGCCAGTCACAGCCCAGAGTTTACATTCAAACACCTTTAAACACACACGGGGCTGACCTTTGACCTCTGCAGCCGTTGGACCAACAGGAAGTGCAGCTTTTCTATGATACTGACTTTAGCTTGAAACTAGAAAACAAATTCAAGCTAAACACGAGAAAAATGTTGCTGAAAACAGCCGAATATCAGCAAAACCCCCTCCAGACTCGAAATCTGTTCTGATAACAAAACATCTTTTAAATTAAATCCTTTTATGACCCAATCTGGTCACTGTTTTTACAGTCATTAAATACAAGAAGGATTTTTAGCCATATGTTTGATTCTGAGACCAGCAAACAGACAGAATCAGACTTTTATCGTCTTTGAAAATGTTAAAAACATCTCTGAGTGCAGAGCTTCCAAACAGATTCATCAGGAAAAATGTTTTCAATCATTTTATGACCTTTAAGACTTTTGACTGACCACCGCTGCAGCGACTCACCAAACCAGCGGCGCACAAACACTCGTCTGAGCCGCCGATCGTCCCCAACGCTCCTAAAGGAGATCTTCACCTGCTCCTCTGAGCATAAACACCTGACCACAGGTACATCTCTTCCTCCTCCGGCCAGACTGCGCCACATACTCCTCTGATACCCCATCAACCCCCGAATGATCCCTGCTGAACAAATGTCCTCAAAAATGTTTCAAATTTTAAAAAAAATAGGCAAAAAGGGGAAGAAGTTCAGCTTTCCTGCAGCCTTACAGTCCCCTGAATGCCCCACATGTGCAGCTGTGACTGCAGCGCTGAAGGTTCAGAAACATGAGGAGGAAGAGGAGGAGGAGGAGTTAGTGGAGGAGGAGAAAGGGCAGCAGGAGGAGGAGGAGTCACAGAGAGGAGGCAGAGATTTAAAAAGTGAGGAAGACGAAGGCCCTTCCTCCTTTTTGTTTGGTTTCAAATGAATAAAAAAACCAGGAGGAAGCCAGAGAAACACGGAGGGAGCGGCTCAGCTCGGCCCTGATAGGCTCCCACAGTCAAACACTGTTACAGTGAAACAGCTGAATTACAGCCCCTGATTCACTGCTTATTCTCAGCCTCTCATATCAAACCGTCCCTCTATAATCAGCCCCAGAAACAATATCACAGTTTCTGATCATGTTATTGATGACTTTTAGAACCAGACTTCAACGTCTTTAAAAGCTGGAGTTTGATACCAAACTACTTTTTCTGCATCTCAAGAAACGGTACTCTCCACCCTCCCCGACCGACCGACCGAAAATCAAAATGAGACCTAGGCCTAGGCTGCTGGGGGGTTCCCATGATGCACTGAGTGTTTCTTTTCATTCACCTCTTTCACTCTCTTCATACCCCACTCTGCATTTAATCATTAGTTATTATTAATCTCTGGCTCTCTCCCCTCAGCCCCCTCACAGCAGATGACCCCCCCTCCCTGAGCCTGGTTCTGCTGGAGGTTTCTTCTGTTAAAGGGACTTTAATAAAGTTTTTGGATGACCCTGAAAAAGGACGACTGCCTCCATACCATTCTGCCTTCAGGACAGACTCAGGGAACAACTGACCCCATGAACACACAGACAGGAGGGGCTGATGGCGGTGAGCTGTGTGGAGAGGAAAGTGTGGAGGGGCAGCACCATCACGCCTGCAGACGCCGTCAGCGTTCAGCAGCTCACAGCGAGGCTCAGCCAACACGAGCCGCTTCATTTCCACAGGAACTAAAGGCGCCCTCCTCTGCCTCTGATGAAGAGCTGCTTCCTGCTGTTGTTGACCTTTAGCTTCACTCACTTCCTGATTGATCTTCAGGAAGCTTTGAAGTCTGCAGGAGAGAAACGGCAGCAGGAGGACAGGAGAGGGCAGAGGGGGACCCAAAACCCCGAACCGAGACGGAGCCACAAAACCGCAACGATGCTCTGTGAGCTTTTCATCTTTCAAAGTAAAAGACAGGAAAGCACAACAATGATGAGAAAACAGCAGAATGCGTTGTGAGGATAAAGTGCTGCTGTTGGTGCACGGGTGCCTGATTTTAGTGAGGAGGACACGCTGAGGCCTGAAGGAGAAATCACAAACTGCAGGGGGCGGGAGGTCGAAGGTCACAGCTGCACGTGCGTATGTTCCTGAACTGTAAACCTGAGTGCTCAGAGTCATAAAACACTTTTCTTCCTGTTCAAAGGGAGTTTTTCCTTCCCACTGTCACCAAGTGCTGCTCATAGGGGGTCATTGTGACTGTTGGGTTTCTCTGTATTATTGTAGGGTCTTTACTGTATGAAGCGCCTTGAGGCGACTGTTTGCTGTGATTTGGTGCAATATAAATAAAACTGAATTGAAACACGTTTTATCGATGTGTGAGTTCCCTTTATGAACACTTTGATTTCAGTGCCATCAGAAGGTCTTTATGCAGTGAGAAGAATTCAGCAGCTGCACAGTCTCAGCCAGCGTGGTGCTGGATGTGTTCGATGACCTGCAGCAGTCAGTGGTTCCAGCCACCGGGCTGCGTGGAGGGACGCCTGCTTCACAGCTCACTTCCTTCTTTAAATTATAACTTTATTCTCAAAATGCAAAGATTTCCTTTTAACAGCCCTAAAACTCCTCTGCAGAAACGTTTCTCTGCTGAACACACCCGAGACCCTGACCTGCACATGCTTGGCCCAGAGCGAGAAAAACGAGGGTGACATCACACAGTCAGGTGTGGTTTCGTTTTCATCCTCATGCGACCTGCAGGGACCTCCCAGAGGATCAGCATCATTACGCCTGCTGAGGAGGGGCTCCGTCCTTCCACTCTCTGTGAGGCTTCTCACAACGACTTTTACTGACGCGTTCAGTGATGATGGTTTGGCTCCAGTTTGAATGTCTGTATTTCTGCTTCAGCGTCTCCTCCTCCTCCTCCTCCTCCCTCTGTATTGTACGGGGTGTGTTTGTTTGTGTCCCAGAGCGTCTCAGAAGGGCGGGGCTACACTCCAGAATAATGGCCGACTGTTCTTGAGACACAACGGAGCTGTTTAACCACGATGTCTCGCCATGATGCCACAGACACACACTGTGTGTAACCAGCAGGGGTGGACAAAATATCAGAAACACTTCACTGCAACACGAAGTTCATCTGAATCCTAAAAGCTCACAGCTACTCGGGCTGGTTTGTAATGTGACTGACGGGAGGTTTGGGGTTACTGTACAGCCTCAAGTATGTGGGCACATGATCGTCCAGCAGATTTCATAAAAATAATTAACACAGGACGCAGATTTTACAGCAGCTACACACTGATGGAGCCAATAAATGAAATGAGTAATATTCATTAATAATTTTGGACTTCAGATTTCTTTAATAATAACTTTGTTTCCAGCATCTCAGATTTTACAAATATTAAATTTTTGTTTTTTTGTGTGTGTAATTAAAATTAAAATCTTCAGCTGTCTCAATATGTTTTACATTTTATAGACTAAATGAGGAGTCATGTGATTATTCAATAAAAACTGTATATACTGCATAAATGGGTTATACGAGGCCTAAAGCCGGTAACGTTCCTGTAAAGCTCACACAGCTGAGACTTCAGCTGAAAAGAATTCACATTTTTTCTTGTATGCAGTGATGAAAAAAAATGTTCAAAATGTTTTGGGCTGTAATAGCAAGTGTTACAAAACTAGAATTTCAGATATTTTAAAGATTTTTTGGATGTGGGCGTGCTGCTGCATGGGGTCAACATTAAAAGAAGGAAAACACTTTTTTAGAGGAACCCTTTTGGTCACAGATGAAGAAGTGCAGCATGCTGACAAGGTGATTGGCTGAATCCGTCTCATGTGGCATTCCACAGGGTTTGGTCCGGGGTCCTCTGATATTTTCATGTAAAAATATATCTATGAGCAGATGTATAAAAATGAGACAGCTAGGTCAAGAAGGCAGTTTTTTTTTTTAAATAATCTTTGCTCTCTGTAGCTCCACAATAAAAATATAACTGAAAATTAAATACAGACTCTCAGCTTTAATTCAAGGCATTGATGAATTGAGTCTCCTGTTTTGAGGGGCTCAAATGAACCTGGTGGAAACAAAGAGGTGAATTTCAGGCCTCTGAATTGTTTGCGGCTCTTTCTGCTCGTTTGGTCTTCAACCCATCAGGTTAAGATAAGTTTTTACCCTAAATGTTTTTGTACTTGTTGATGTTGTAAGATTTTCTCTCATTAAAAATAAACAGGGGTGTCCGCATACTTATGGCCATGTAGTGTCAGTAGCAGCAGCTTCATTTTATTTTTCTTTAACTCTAATACTGAGAGTTTCTCATTCTGAGTAAAACCAGGATCGAGTTCTGCACGGCTCTCCCCTTATCTAACCCTCATCTGACTCATGACTGGCTGGTTTCACACAGGAAGTTATAAAGTGGTGTCTGAGGAGACGCATCACTTCCTGTCAGTGTGGTGAGTCAAACAGCAGGTAAACAGAACAAAACATTCATATCTCCTCGCCCTCGGTGGGGGAGGGAGAAGGATTACCAGTAAGGAGCAGAGTTCCCGCATGCCTCGAATGCTTCGCACTGACAGGATTAACCCCTCGTTTCCCAGCAGCCCCTTTAACCTTATAAACCAGACCACGAGGAGGCAAACAATCTATAATCAATACGAGCTGTCAGTGTGATCGATCAGCAGCTGCACAGAGTTCAGAGCCAATAACAATCAGACTGGAAACGTTTACAGGCTGTGTGTGTGTGTGTGTGTGTGTGTGTGTGTGTGTGTGTGTGTGTGTGTGTGTGTGTGTGTGTGTGTGTGTGTGTGTGTTTAATCTGGAATAATGAGGATTAAGCTGTGCGTTAATCCAGTACAGATTACACATTAGAAACAACAACATCAACAACACGATCCGCGGACCTGAGCACCACAGACCTGAGCACCACAGACCTGAGCACCACAGACCTGAGCACCACAGACCTGAGCACCACAGACCTGAGCACCACAGACCTGAGCGACTCTAACACTGCATTCAGCACGGCAGCCACATTGCAGGTGTGTGCGGGCCTCTTAATGCCAGGTTATCTGCTACTGTGAGTCAAACACCTTTAACACACACACTCACACACACACACACTCACTGACTGACTCACACCGTCCTGATGAAGCACTGATTAAAGTGGTCTCAGTCTTGTTTCAGCAGGTGGCGCCTGCTCTCCTGTCATTAACAATCTGTTCTCTACACCATTAATGTTTACCCACTGCTTATTAATATTTCAGACATGCTGTGTTCAGACTTTGACTCCGCTGCTCAGTGTTATCACTGCACACACGATCAACAACGGCCCTCCTCAGATGGCATTACTTACATTTTTCCTTTTAAAAATAAATAAATAAATAAAGCCATCTTGTCAGATTTTATAATTTATAAATGTATGAGTGTTTAGTATTTGAGATGAAACTGATATATTAATTTTGTGTTATGGAGCAGCCTCCAGCTATTACACATTAATAATACATGTTAGCACATGTTTATGTGATTCTACAGGATTAATGATAGGATTTAATTAAAGTGTCCCTGCACACTGTTCCACAGAGGCCTCTCAGAGCAGTTTGTTTTAAACACAATGACAGAAACCCGTCGCGGCTGGAATACTGGATCTCCCTGAAACACTCAGAGCTGAATGAACTCTAAATACTCAGGAAAGGAGCTTCAAAGCTTCCTGCATGAAAGAGAAAGAAAGAGAGAGCAGTCCCACAGCTCAAAGTGATGCAGCACCATCCAAACAATCAGCACGACCGAGAAGCGGCGCAGAAACATGAAGGTTCACTGTCAGCGTTTTTCCTGACCTGCTGACGCGTTTGAACGATAGTTAAACCTGAACTTCACACGGACTCATGGAAAGAGTCTGATCCAGCAGCAATCAGCTGCAGTGATGTTTCCTGTGTGGCTTCATCAGTCTGTCACATCACCGTGGAGGAGTTTGGTCCACTCTCCTTCAGCGTAGCTTCAGCTCAGTGAGGTTTGCAGCATTCATTCCTGCACAGCTCTCTGAAGGCCCCCCCACAGCAGTCAGCAGGCTGAGGTCTGGACTCTGAGGGCCGTCGCAGCAGCTTCATTCTTGCTGCTGTGCTTGGATCATCGTCCTGTTGGTGACCCAGTTTGGTCCCAGCTTCAGCTGTGGGACGGACGGCCTCACGTGTGCCTCTAGAACACTTTGGTCTACAGAGGAGTTCATGGTCCACTCAGTGAGTGCAGGGAGCCCAGATCCTCCGCCCTCCTCCACCATGCTGACAGCTGCTCTGAGGTGTTGCTGCTTTGCATGATGGACAAACATCTGCACTGTTGGTTCCAGAAGTCTTTGTGGTTTGTTCAGATGCAGCTCTGCAGACCTGAGCTGTGCTGCCATGCTCTCAGAGAGAGGAGGCTTTCTGCTGCTGAGCTTCCAAAAAACGTTCTAATTGTGCTGTCATGACCTTTAACCTTTCACGCAGCGAGTGCTGATGTGCTGAAGTCTGTAAGATGATCTGTTTGTAGTCCATCTTCAGGACGTTGTAGTTTCTCCACCTCAGACCCACGTCAGCAACATCCACCATCATGAAGCCGTCTGAGCGCGAGCAGCGGGACTCAAGTCCAGATTTAAGTCCTGATACCAGCACATCCAGACCACCAGAAACCACCAGAGTCTGAGACTGGAACCAGTGTTAACCAGTCCCGTGCAGACCAGCACAGCCTCAAACCAGTTACAAACCAGTATAACGCAGAGTGAACAATACAGTGATGAGGTCACCTCAGTGTGAGGAACCCCACCAGCAACCACCTGCCTTATGTAACGCATCAGCTGGTTCCCATGGCGATTAAGAGTCATGTGACCTGAGATCATCTTTGAGTCTGCAAACGCACGCACGCACACACACACACACACACACACACACACACACGCACGCACGCACGCACGCACGCACGCACACACACACACACACACACACACTTCCTACTGCTTCTAGGATCAATAATCAATATTAAACAGTTTAGAGACTTTCGTTCCCATGAGCCTCGGGGGCAGAACTGTCACACTCGGCTGGTCTGAATCACAGAACAAACAGACATCAGGTTTAGTCAGCAGCTTTTCACTCAATTCCACCGGCTCCACGGAGCGATCTGATTGGCTGTAGAACAAAAACATATAAAAGGTAACCTTCACGCTGCTGAGTCGAGGCAGAGATCAGGTTTCTGTACACAAACATGATCAGCTGATTCCCCTCTGCAGGACCAACATCTCTCTCTGCACCGACTCCCAGCAGCCTCAGCCTTTCTGTCACCTGCAGGAAACACCTGAGCCAATCCCAGCCTACCTCAAAGGGAGCGCAGAGCAGAACCAGGACCTCCGCAGACCGAGTCTCCTCACGACTGTCCAGGTCTCACTGATCGCCCAGCAGTCCAATTAATCCAATTAGCCTAAGAGAGTCCAGCAGGTGAGACGCCACCTGCTGGACTCTACACCACAGAC
>JASGAU010397419.1:17775-32939 GCA_030220045.1 Australoheros facetus
ATATTTCACAATATAAATGTATTTGGTAAAGACTGCTGACTAAGATTTGTTCGTCCTGCTGCAGGATGCAGAGCGCCCTGAAGACGTTTGCTGTGGATGAGACTTCCGTGTCTGGCTACATTTACCACAAACTTCTGGGCCATGAGGTTGAGGATGTCACCATTAAGTGCCAGCTGCCAAAGCGCTTCACTGCCCCTGGCCTTCCTGACCTCAATCACTCCCAGGTCAGACTTAAACACAGAAACCTTGTGAATATGTGATTGCTGTTTTTTGTTTTTTTTTGTTTTTTCTGCTGCAAGAAAATTTTTGTATGGAACATGATCAAGATTTGATAAGCTCATCATTTACTGTACATCAGTGCCACAAAGAAGCTCATCTTTCTAAGTTAATAAAAATCTTAAAGAATAAGTAATGAGATTTTGTTGCAGTGGTCAAAATTTTTTTTTTTTTTTTTTTTCTTCCTGGTTTAATTGGATTTATTTTTAAGTGCTAGATTGAGTGATGTTATTTCTTGCATGTTCAGGTGTATGCTGTGAAGACGGTGCTGCAGAGACCTCTTAGTCTGATCCAGGGGCCTCCCGGCACTGGAAAGACTGTCACTTCTGCCACAATTGTGTACCACTTGTCCCGACAGGGCAATGGGTAAGTCAAAAATTGATTGAACAGTTTCTTTTTACTTGCAGTCTTATTTTTGCTTTGTAATATTTTGTACCCTATTCCTGTTGTCATTCTCTCTGTGGTGTGTGTCTTTTTAGACCAGTTTTGGTGTGTGCTCCCAGTAACATTGCCGTGGACCAGTTGACTGAGAAGATCGATAAGACTGGACTGAAGGTTGTCAGGCTGTGTGCCAAGAGCCGGGAGGCCATTGAGTCACCTGTGTCTTTTCTGGCTCTACACAACCAGATAAGCAACATGGACAGGTCAGTGGCATGAAGGGAAATAGTTCTTTATCAGATCTCACCAGGCGCATACTCAAAGTTTGATGTGCTTTGTTGGATTCCTGCCATTAACGGCAGGTACAGATTATAAACATTAACTTCAGTTGAAGGGATGGTGAATGTCTAGCCTCTGGACCAACAGTTGCAGTTGAATACATGTATTTTGAACAAAGCTGTTATATCAGAGGTTTAGCATTGTAAGGTATAAGTCCCAGTATACATTTTTGGATATATCTTTGTCTCCATAGTATGCCGGAGCTTCAGAAGCTACAGCAGCTAAAAGATGAGACTGGTGAGCTGTCATCTGCTGATGAGAAACGCTACAGGGCTTTGAAGCGGACTGCTGAGAGGGAGCTGCTCATGGTGAGGAGGTGTTCAGAGTCTTAGAAAACAAGCTTGTGAGTTTGACTTTAAATGCAGCTGCGAGTCAGCAGTTTCAGGCATTCTTAGTGCAAACAGGTAATTTCATCAAGCAGTCAGAACTCATTTGACTGTGATAATTATTCTGTTATAACTGAGTCGAATATTTATCTTCATACTTGTGATTATATTTAACCAGCTGTGTAATTTATAAACCTAATTATGAATCATTAACTAGTATTTGTGGTGCTGACTAGTGAGGGCAGCAACATTTAAACATCTACTCAACTAGTCATGTACGTCCGTATTTGCGTCTCCCTGTTGCAAACAGAATTGTTGCCATTGAAAATCCTTTATTTGCTTTCACACACCACTGTGTAGCAAAATCCTGCAACACTATAGACCTCAGTCAGTATGCCAGTATAGGAAAATAAAATATCAGATTTCAGTTGGCTTTCTGTACAAGTCCATTAAGGTGATTCGATACTTTCAACCTGGGATGCAGATAAGGATTATAACTTCCTCTTCGTTGTCCAGAATGCTGACGTGATCTGCTGCACTTGTGTCGGAGCTGGAGATCCTCGTCTGGCCAAGATGCAGTTCCGTTCCATCCTGATTGATGAGAGTACCCAGGCCACGGAGCCCGAGTGTATGGTGCCTGTGGTGTTGGGAGCCAAGCAGGTACCAAAAAAAATATACAAAATCCAGACAGTTAATCTCCATCCCTACAGTTGAACAAATGAAAAACAGCTCTTATATACGCTATATGCTGTTTGCTTTATTTTGCATTAACTGTGAATGAATAAATACTAGAGCACATGGAAATTGTTAGGCTATTCTCATACCCATTAGGCCATTGAACCAGCAAGAGGAATAATGGCATACTAACTAAAAATGTAAAAATGTGTCATTTAAACTGTAGTATCTGCTGTTGTCATGTATTAGAACATTTAATTAATTAACTTCTTCAGTAATTGTTTCCCAGACAATCTGAACATTAAGGAACACTAACTTCTTATATTGTGCTGTTAAACTAACCCAAGTGTCACACTTATGTGACTCATCTTCCTCCACCCAGCTTATCCTGGTGGGTGACCACTGCCAGTTGGGTCCTGTGGTGATGTGCAAGAAGGCAGCTAAAGCAGGTCTGTCACAGTCCCTGTTTGAGCGCCTGGTGGTCCTGGGGATCCGACCAATTCGCCTGCAGGTCCAGTACCGAATGCATCCGGCTCTCAGTGCCTTCCCCTCCAACATTTTCTATGAGGGGTCCCTACAGAATGGCGTCACTGCAGGTTTGTTAAGATTTGGTAGTTTATCTAGTTTGATGGGGGCAAATTGATTTTCACACCCACTAGTATGTTAGCTGCCAAAAAGATCTGCTAACTTATAACTTAATATTAATTAGTCTGTCCTGTTCTCCCCAGCTGACCGCATCAAGAAAGGCTTCGACTTCCAGTGGCCACAGCCAGACAAGCCCATGTTCTTCTATGTTACTCAAGGTCAGGAGGAAATTGCCAGCTCTGGAACCTCATACCTAAACAGGTAAGTTCACACATTTCATTGGTTACTTAGACATTTTAATTGAGGGTCTAAATAATTTGGCACATAATACTTGAAGTAATTGTCCCACTGTTAAGTAGCACAGTATTAAATCAGTTCTGATTGTTTTCTAGAACTGAAGCTGCCAACGTAGAGAAAATCACCACCAGGTTGCTGAAGGCAGGAGCCAAACCCGATCAGATTGGCATCATCACCCCATACGAGGGTCAGCGCTCCTACCTGGTCCAGTACATGCAGTTCAGCGGCTCCCTGCACACCAAACTCTATCAGGTATGCACTTCTAACCCTGCTTAAAGACTCCAAACCAAAAATGCCTATTTTCAGCAAATGCACACTAATTTTATGGTTACACACATTAGGAGATATCCCACTATAACATCAACATCGAGCTGTGAGGAGTGGAATGTTTTGGTCCATCTCCCCTGTGGAGGAGAAAATAGAAACTAAACTCTAGAGCCAGAGTTTAGAGTATGCTGACATGACGTTATTAAAGTTTTACATGCCATCACTTGGTCTGTGACAAACACAATTTGTTGCTTTGTTTTTACAATGCAATCTCACCTTGTGTCGTGGCTCACTACAGCAAGTGGAAATTGCCAGCGTTGACGCCTTCCAGGGCAGAGAGAAAGACTTCATCATCCTGTCTTGCGTTCGAGCCAACGAGCACCAGGGCATCGGCTTCCTAAACGACCCTCGCCGTCTCAACGTAGCACTGACCAGGGCCAAGTAAGACCAATTAAAACAATCACAGTGGGTTGATACAGCCAGCTTGTTAGTTTATAAGTCTTTTAGATAGAATCTAACTAGTGGATCTGATTTGAATGACTCCTGTGTCAAATTTAGCTCTTTAATGAGGCTGGATGAACACACATTGGATTAACTCTGTTCTACACACACATTTCACACAGTGTGATTTGTGTCAGTTGTAACCTACCCCTCATAAGTTGTCTTGTGTGTGAAGGTACGGTGTGATCATTGTGGGGAACCCCAAGGCTCTCTCCAAGCAGCCGCTGTGGAACAACCTGCTGAACAACTACAAGGAGCAGAAGGTCCTGGTGGAGGGGCCCCTCAACAACCTGAGGGAGAGCCTCATGCAGTTCAGCAAGCCCCGTAAACTGGTGAACACCATCAACCCTGTGAGTACGACTGGATTCATACTTCACCAAACTTAATGACAAATAGAACCTGACCGAACTCATACTGGAAGTCAACATTAACTATGTTGATCAATGCAACTGGAAGCTGATTTGACTAGAAATTATTTTAACAAAGAATCATTTAACGGTCTAATTTATAAATCAGTATTTTTTATTTTTTTTTAAACTGATTGAGAAACCTTAAATCTCAGTTATACAGAGCCTGATTATAGATACAGGAGTGTAACAGTTCTGAAATCTGGACCAGCCTTGTGATACAAACATTCAGTCACAAGATGTTGTGTCTTTGCTCGTGTGTGTGTGTTGTTTCTCTCCTGCTTGTTTCATTAGAGTTGCATAATTTGCAAAGTCTTTCAAACCTTGTAATGAACATAAAAAGGCTGGATGCATCCAGCCAGTATGCATCTGTTCTAAATGGTATCTGGTGTTTTCCAGGGAGGACGTTTTATGAGCACCGCAATGTATGATGCCCGCGAGGCCCTCATCCCTGGTTCTGCATATGACCGCAGCAATGGTAATATATTAACTTTAAAAAAAATTAATTAATCACTAGCTGTCTTTGAGTTCAACAAACTCTGTGCCTTATCTTATTATTAATTTAATTAATAACTTTCAGCTCCACGGCAGTCCAGCATGTACTTCCAAACACATGACCAGATTGGCATGATCGGGGCAGGACCCGGTCACATGGCTACTATGAATATCCCGATACCCTTCAACCTGGTGATGCCACCAATGCCTCCACCTAGTTATCTAGGTCAGACCAATGGCCCTGCTGCAGGTACGGTAACAGCCACAATACCTCATGAATGTTCAGTGATACCAAAAACATGCTGCTTACTGAGGACATAATGCAAAGTTCATTCATGTCTGGAGACAGATGTTGACATCTGACAACCATCAGTTTCTCAAGCTTACATAGCTACCCACTGCATCCTCAAATGCACTTCCTTTGACCTTTGACCTATAAAGGGCGTGGAGCAATGAAAGGTAAACCTGGGCGTGGTGGGCGGCAGAGGCCCCGCGGACACCAGGGTGCCAGTCAGGGTAATGGACCCAACAGTCAGGCCAGCCAGGATGGAGCCTCCCAGTCCTTCTCCCAGGGGCCACTGACACAGGGCTACATCTCCATGAGCCAGCCCTCTCAGATGAGCCAGCCTGGCCTCTCCCAGCCAGATCTCTCTCAGGTAACACACCACTGTTTCTTAAAGAAAGGTAAAGTTAATTTAATGACAGCTTTGTTTAATTATTGTCATGCATATATCAGTGTTACTGTCTGTACTTTGCCACATTTTATTAATAACTTCTTTGTTTTGATCATGGATTAATTAATCCTCTGGGAAATGTTTGGTTTGAAATTCACCTGGAGAGAAAAGTTGCCACATATCACTTAAAACTTTTATAATTCCACTATTTGAGTAGTTTCCCTCATAATTAAAGATGCATCCCTTATTTTCTTTTCATGATATCTTGTGATTTATTGCTTATGTATCATGCACCTAATATTATGAGATGATCCATTTCTTTTCTTTCTTTTGTATCTTGTCGAGATTGACAATACAGTCTTTGAAGTGACCATCTTTAGATGGTAAATAGTGTACCCTTTGAGCAAATTATGTGCAAACCTCTTCTGTAGGAATTAATTCAGGGCTGCTTTCAAGGGAAAGAAAAGTGCCTTCTGTTGGGTATGTACTTCTGAGTGGTGCTGAAAACTCCCAGACAAGGCATGACACTGGTGGGTCTGAGAGCCGTTTTAAAACACTCAAAGTCCTGCGTACAAAAATAGTTTTTCCTGGGTCAGTGGACAAATTTGAATAATTTTTGCAGGTCTTCACCAGAGTGAAAGACGAGCAATGGTCTGAAGGAAAACCTTTTAGCTCCCTGAAAAGAGATCTTGAGGGGAATAAAGTTAGTTTCTGGTGCTTTTGGATGGGGAAAAAAAGCTGATGTGTCTGCTGTTCTGTGTTCTCCAGGACAGCTACCTGGGTGACGAGTTCAAGTCCCAGATCGACGTGGCTTTGTCCCAGGACTCAACCTACCAGGGTGAACGTGCGTACCAGCATGGCGGGGTGACTGGACTGTCACAGTACTGAAGTGTAAGTACTTGAAGCCAAGTAAAACTGTGATTATGACTGTGATTTTGGCTAACTTGTGATATTATTGAAATCTTTCACTTTTTAGCTTCACAAAAAAACCCCTGCTTAGTTTAGTAGTAAAATTACATGAGTTTAAAAGACCCATTTTTTTTTGTGTGTCTTGCAGGTTACCCAAAGAAGGGAGCTAGGCTTGAGCTGAGCTTAGTTCATCAGCTTTTTAATCTGGGAAATAAAAAAAACATAAAATGGATACCTGTTTTCCTCTGCTACAACCGAAGCACCACCAAGTGAAAGCGACGGGATAGCGAAACCAAACCAATGACCAGCAAGAGAAATATGAGGGTAGAAGAAGAAAGCATGAACAGACAGGCAGGGAGATGGCAAGAGAGGCCGAGTGAACATGCGAGAGGCAGGAACCAATGCCCGTGCAGAGTGAAGGAGGGAAGTCGAAAAGATGGCGGCGTGTGGTTGGGCTGCTGAGGGAAACACAGGAGAGATCTAAACAGTCTCTCAAGGGAATCCATATGAGGTTCAGCTCCGAATAAAATAATCTTCCCAACACCCTCTGAGAAAAAGTTGTCACTTGTCTTCAGATGAAGATCGTAGCTTTTCAGCAGAATTTGAAGATTTCATTCTTCAAACCTGGTTTCAAGACCTGGTTGCAGTTCTGCTTCCCCGTGCTTAAAGTTGGTTGACTCAACTTGTGTAATGCCCTGGACTACTTTTTTAAAATTAGGTTTGACGTGGGAGAAGCGCAATACCAACAATCGTCTACTGGAAACTCGAACCTCAGCAGCCTCTACAGGAAGCGGCAGTCGACAGACCCTCTCAGAGAGGAAAAAAACTCTGTTTTTTGTGCTTGAGTCTGATATTGAAATGCCTTTCATTTGTCTCGAGAACCACTGGCTCATTCACAAGGTCTGTAATGGGGTGGTTTCGACCGCTTGTCAGTGGTGGAGTGGCACGGGGATTTCAGACTGATTTTTCAAGGCATGAGATGCGAATCCCGATGATGTCGCGATCATCATGGGACAGTTTTTCTTCTCTGAAGTACCTTTCTTACCACAGAGCACAAAATTGCAAAAAAAAGTCATTGAAACTATCAGACATGACCAGCATTGAATATTCAACTCAGTGTCATTTGATGTTTCAGCGAAGGCTTTTCCTTATTTTAATCTTTTGAGCAACGGGGTTGCTGACGTCTTGCTGTGCTTCGTGATCAGATGTCTTTTTAAAACACTCTGTGTACGCTTACATTGGCAAAAGCTTGAAAGCTTTGCGCTGAGGGATTCCTCAGGGGATTGTGGACTGTCCACATTCATCACATAAATCCCTGCTTGAGGTGAAAGAAACTAAACAGGGGTAGGAGGAGGATATTAGATGAGGCTTACAGGCGGTCGTGGCAATCAATCCATTGCAAGAAAGGAGTAGAAAAGGAAGGTGGCTAAGGCAGAGAAGGAAACATGTTCAGGTCATTGCCAGGGTCCAAAATTTAGACTTTTTCACACCAAACATGAACACATACCAGATGTTAAGCTGGTGTTTTTTTCACATTAATGAAGCCATATTAAAGGTCATATTGACCACACAAATAAAATGAAAGCTAATCAGGTTAAAAACTTGACATTTTTCAGAAAGAAATGTTTGAATCTGAAATTAAGCGTTTGATTCAAAAATGAACTTGACCTGAGGGACTTTTTTTCTTTGTTCCTGTGGATTCAAATGTTGTGACTTTACTAAACCCCAGTCACTCACAGCAGAAACACCATCAGTACTGATCATGGAAGAGGTAAGGAGATGAAAAACAAAGTGAATGAGACACCAGAATCAGTGCCTATAACCAGTCACCCTCGGACAAACGGCTGCAGCACAAGCATGAATGTAGTTCAGTCAAACTACCAGCATTTAAAAAAACCTTCCAGACACCAGAGGGCTTAATAAACCTACAGAAAAGGACTTGTTTTATTTATGTGCTTTTATTATTTGAATAAAGCCAGGTAATGAAGCCAGTGTGTCTAGCAGCTGGGCTTATTTGGGGGGGTGGAGCCACCTTCCTTCTCTGTGGAGTAAAAGTAGAGGTTAGGATTTATTTTCCCTTCTGTGGATGTTTGATTTATGCTAAGCAGTTTTGCCTGCATTATGTAGAGTTCCTCCTGAGTTCATCCAGACTTTGCTTGCGTCAGATGTTTTGCTGCCGTGTGCATCGTTGCGTTGTGTAGTCTGAGCTGTTTTTTTTGTAGCAACTTGACTGCAGGAATGAGGGACGCCGTTTCCTTTCTCGATTTTTGTATCTTTTCTTCAAACTGTCCGAAGGATTGTAGTTTTGTAACTTCCAGGAGAGACACTTTCTGAAAACAGCAAGAATGTACTCCACTGTTTCTCACCTGCTTCTCATTTCTGCAGACGTGACAATCATGTTGCGCTTAGATGTTGCCGTTTAATTCATTTAGAAATAGGTCTGTTTTGACATTTGTGCATTGAGTTCTTTTAACATATCAACTTGTTCTGCTGAATCCTAACATGTTAGAGCTTTAAAATAAATTGTTGCTGTAATATTGGTTTTTGTTTTTCTCCCATCTTCTGAGCCACAATCAATTCCAACATGCGCGGTGATCATCGAAGATGTTGTAGATTAAAGCACTTGCATCCAAATCGTTCATCCACTGTCATTAGGCCGAGATTTAAGTAACAGACTAGACGTTTCAATGTGATGTAAATATTTGAAACAAAGGGTCTTATTTGCGGTGACGTTTCATCACAAGATGCTGATTCTCTTGTTAAACTGAATCAATAAAAGCTGTCAACTTCAGTTTTTGTAATTTGAAATTTCTTTGCAGATACAAATATTACAGGTATTGTACAGATACAAAACTAGCAGTATATACATGAGGCAGTTTTCATGCAGTTGCCTGTGCCTCCTTTTTCTTGTTCATCTGTTTTCTTTTCATCAGTTTCTTTTTTAACTGTCCACGTTTCTGTTTCTGAATGCTCTCCTGGATTTTCTGCTTGAACTTCTTCTTCTGGCTCCTGATCTTCTCCAGCTCAGCTTTCCGCTTGGCCTCCAGTTCTGGATCCTGAAACGACAGCAGGATCTCAGATTTAAAATGTCATTAATAGTTCTTAATTACCAGAGTCCAAAACTCTCAGTGGGACCAGTACCATATCAAAACAAAAGCTTAAAGGTACTGGAAGCATTCAGGGCCACTCTTGGTCCTTTACACTTCATTTAAACATGTCCTTCAGAGATCAGAACACAAGTGGACATTAGATATCTGTTGCTTCCTGTGTCACTTTCACTACAAGGTCGAGGAAACTGATGCAGCCAAACCATCTCTGTTGCCAGAAAAAACACCAGGGTCCTATTCCAGGAAGCATTTTCAGCTAACAACTTTAACCCTAAGATGAGGGGAAACTGAGACTTTCTGTTACTGGAAGAGAGTTAACGTCAACTCTGAACTAAACTTGCCTCCTGGCAGGTTTTCTTCAACAGTTTCTCTCTAACTCCTCCCCTCCTGCTGCACCTGAACCACCTGACACTCCGGTTCATTTCCTCATATATAAAGTTGCTGTCAAAGCTCAGAGCAGAGCCAATTAATCTGCGGCAGTTTGTTTTTACAAACACTGAAATCCCAATCAGACATTACTTTGCTATTTTGTGTCCTTAACACGAGCCCTTTTACAGTCATTCACATGTTGATATATATATATTTTTAAAAAGGGGCATTTCATGCATCATGTGACTGCTTCCCCACTAAATGATCTCTGAGTTAGAGAATTGCAAACAGATGACACAATGGTGATTAAAATCTATAAAGAACATCAAAATTTAACAGTAAAATTCAACATTGTTGTAAGACAAAAAGATTATTGCTGCAAAAAATCATTAATTTGGGGGATTTAGTGCACAGAAGCATAAAATACAAATATTTTAACTTGACTTAATTATTTTAATGCTGCAGCTGATTGGAGTTCTTAAACTTTAAACTGGATGCATTTCATTAAAGCTTACCGTCCTAATAAAGGAGACATTGCTTTAGTTTATCACAGATCAAAGACTTATTTTGATGCCTCGATCAAGTTTAATTCAGCCTTAGCAGCAGATTAGAAGCAAGGATAAAAACATTTTCTGTATCACCATCTGGATAGAGGCACATTCCAGTGACAACATGGTTTACAGCTGGGCTTTATTTTAGTAATGTGGGTAGTTGCATGTATCTAACATATTCCTACATAATCTATATCACGGTTACATCTTATAAATACATGGAAAAAATAATAATAAACTACCAAACAAAAACGTGAAAACATGCATCCAACCAATTTTAAACTACAACTTGGAACATAACCTGCTCCTGACCAGCATAAGTTACCACGGCGATTTGGCCAGGTAATAAGAGAGCCACTTTTCTGACACAGAAAACTCTAAGCTCGACATAGCACACTAAGCCATTACTCCACCCCTACACCCCTCAGGAGTACGTAATGTGATTAGGAGACAGCAAAATACTGAGTGGAGTTGAATTTGCCTTATAGCTATAGTTTTGTAGCCTGAATGCACGTATAAGGCTGCTGTTCTTAATGTTTATGATCTACAAGTAATGTGACACAAAGTAAAAATGTGTGAATGGAGGCCTCATGCATGATTCCTCAAGCTTACTTTTTACAATCTAGATTCATAAATCTTAGCACACATTTTGAAACCACGTGTAAACAAGTCTTACAGTTTCTGGTGTCATGTTGGAATAAGTCGGGAACTTTGAAATCAAACTGAATGGCCAATTTAAGTTTTGAGAAGCTGCAGATTTTCAGACCTTTCCTCAAAGGAGCTGCGCAATGTAACAGTTCAGTAAACAACTGCAACAGCGATGAAATCATTCAAATTGTCACAATACCAAAATACATTTTCTTTCCCTTTGCATTAAAGTCTAGTTTTATTATTCCTATTTAAATCAAACATTTTAATTCTTTTCGGCTGAGTTACACTGAACCCGACTGCTGTTTCATTCCAGTTTAAACGTTCGGCTTAACTTTGCCAACATGTAATAATAATAATTATGATTCAAATGACAAACAGAAAAATCTTTAAACTGTTGACAAAAAGGTTGCACTCACCTTCCCCTCCAGGATCAGCTGTTTCCTCTTGTTGATCTCCTTTTTCTCATCAAAGTCTGTTGACTCAAGTTTCTGCAACATAAATTTTACAGTTAATACAGTGGAAATTTGGTGAGGTAGGTCATGGCCGTCTTAGTCCCCGACTAAGTGGACATACTGTCAGTCATTGTGTGAAACAAAGAGCAATGTTTATGAAGAAGCTGTTTGGAGTGTGCAAACATTGCTCCACTTTAACTGGATTCAGTGCAGTGAAAAGCCAATATGTGAGCATGAAGTGAAGACAGATCCGTACTATTTCACACTCCCGCCGGGTCACGTTGACCTGGGTGAGGATCTTCAGGACTTCTTTCTCCTCCACAGGATATTCCTTCAGCTTGGTTTCTATAAGAGAAAAAGAGACCAGTTTGTGCAAATAAACTTAATAAAAATTAATGTACATATTTTACTTGTTAATGTTACTGATGGACTCCGGTCTATCCTGAGGTCCATCACAGCTGCATTTCTACCAGCTGCTTCATCAAGAGAAACGTAAACATGCAGCAGTTCTGCATGCAGCTCTTCAGATGCTCCTGATCTGACTTACGAATCTGTTCTTCGATGGAATGAACCAGGTGGATGTCGTACTGCGTCACCAGTGTGATTGACACGCCGTTCCTCCCTGCAGAAGGATAAAAATATCACAGTGTACAAGTGGCATTTATGCAAGGATTATGGATGGCTTATGGAAAGATGTGATGCAAGGAAAATCTGCTAAAAAATGTGTTACCTGCTCTGGCTGTTCGTCCAACTCTGTGGATGTAGATCTTGGGAAGGCCGGGGGTGTTATGGTTAATGACAACTTGGACAGTCGGGATATCCAAACCCCTGTGGGTCAGAAGTACCAGAAGAAAACAAAAAAACAAAAACAAAGTGAGGACAGTATGATCACAGTATGTGTGGGCCCTAAGGCATGTTTCTGCTCTGAATCACTGTGTGGAGACTTTGGAGAGCAGTGACAGAAGAAGATTAGGCTTAAACAGGCTCAGACAACATATTTCTGTCTGTTCTGATGATCACTGTGTCACATTAGTTGATTAGAGGCGTAAAATGAACCTTTTTCATTGCTCCACATGGATTCTCACCTGGCAGCTACATCAGTCGCTATCAGGATTTTGTAGACACTGGCCTTGAACTTGGCGAGGTTTGCGAATCGTTGCTTCTGAAGAACAAAAAGAGCAGTTGGTTATTCTGCAGGCTCATTTATCTGCTCTAAAATGCTTCAATCCCGGGCGCCTGGGTGGCTTAGTGGTGAAGCTGGCGACCACATACACATGCCGCGCTGCGGTGCGGGTTCGCATCCTGGCCCGTCGCCAATTTGCCCGCGTGTCTTCCCCTGTATCTTTCCCCATTTCCTGTCTCTCTCCACTGTCAATAAAAGCCACTGTGGCCAAAAATGAAAAAAAATAAAATAAAATGCTCCAATCCTTTTCAGCAGACCTTCAGTATTTGTCCCTTTAATGAGACAAACATAATTCCCTGCAGATATCTGTAGAGGACCTCTCAGGACCAGCGATAAGTGACATTTCAGCAAAGTCAAATGCTTTAAAGGTGCAAAATTAATTGACTTTGCACCTCATTCAACTGTTAGTGCAAAGACACTGCCCTTAAAATGTCCCTAAGCAGGCGTCCTCTTCTAAAATGTATCTGCTAATGCAGTTCCTGCCTCAGTGTCCGGTGTCAGATGCACTGTTTTCAGCGGTCACAGAGTTTGTTTGCGGCACTGCTGTTCACACAAGCCTCACCTGTTTCATCATGGAGTGCAGGGAAATCGTTGGAAAGTTAAACTCCCGCAGCATCATGGTGAGGATCTGACAGTTCCTGAAAAAGAATTGGGTATGAAAAGTTATTTAATGTGACGTATGCTTAACGAACCACAGCAACAAAAAGCTGAAATGTTGCCACTGAAAACACTCAGGTTTCAAAGACGTGCATCATCTTTACATCATTCAGCAGATCATTTGTGTCCAGTTCTTCTTCTAAACACTAATATATACTATAAAATGTGACAAATTAACAATCACAATCTAGACTCTACTTTGTAAATGAACCTTGCGATGAATTGCAGAAAAAGGCTGCAGGGTGTTAATGCTCGCGTCTGGGCACTGGGTTGCTCTAAACTGCAAAGATGATGTCAGCTGAATCCCTCACGAGCTTCTTACTTGCACGTGTTGGTAAAAATGATGATGGACCAGTCATCGTGCTCGTCAGTAAATGTCTGGATCAGGTGGACCAGGTAGGCGTCCTTCACCTTCTCCGGAGTGAGGATGTATCTCTGGTCCAGTTCCTCTACTGTTCGCGTCCTGAGAAACAACAATAAAGATAAATCATCATCCACTGAAATCACAACAACCGTAAAGCTGACAGCGATTCATTTAAACGCCACTTCTCTACTGTAATAATCCTGTTAAGTTGCCTTCATAATGAAATTCAGAGTGCAAAGGTGATCAAACACAGCGCTCTGGAGCCTCTGTGCTACAGCAGTCATGTTGAGCCGGATGAAAACTCAATTACATTATTCCGCCCGCTCACAGGTCAATTCACCAAATTCACAAAACAGAACTATAAACCTTTACAGGAGAAGAAAACGTAAAGCTGAACAGAGAAAAGAAAGCTCAGTGAAGTGTAAAAACCGCATAAGCTCAGCTGCTGAGCCACTGTTTTATTCTGTACCCACTTCAAATCGAATGGAAAATTTTTTACATTGCTTCTTTCCATTTTCTATGAATATATCCGGGCATTTTTGCATACGCTGTTTCACAATCTGAACCCTGGAAATAGTTTCACTAGACTGCTCATTCAACCATGAATAATTCTGGAGCATGACTGTCTTTTGCATTTAATGGCGCATATGCAAAAAATAAAAATTAGTCATTTCAATTCCTCCTCGGGCTGACGTTCCTTTTTTAAACATAGGAAACAGACAAGAATGAACAGAGAAAATGGATCTGAACTGAGGCACAGAGATCTGTACCAATTGGTTCTCACCATCTCCTTAAAGTGACTGGAACTGATAAATACCCAAGTGAATGATGTTTAAGACAGCAGCAAAGCTGCGTTGTCTTTTAATGTCTAAATGCTGGTGAAAATCAGACAGATTACAGGTTGCTCACTCTGATTTGCTCTCCCAGAAGAACGGTTTGTTCATGGCGATGCTCTTCAGCTCCTGCAGGGTGTCAGTCAGCGTGGCGCTGAACAGGAGTGTCTGACGCTTGGCCGGCAAAATCTCCAGGATCACCTCCAGGTCTTTGGTGAAGTCAGTACAACCCTGCTCCAGCAGCCGGTCAGCCTCATCCAAAATCTGACACAGACAAAAAGACAACGTCACAGTAACTAAAAATGAGACGTCTAAATTAGGAGTTTTTATCATTGTGAACTGTTCACATATCCAACAAACAGCATATCCAACACTTATTACCATTACTTTAACTAAATCCAGTTTTTAAAGGGCATTTTCAAAAACTCTTTAAACTAATTTCAGCACTATTTTGAAAATCAGCAGATATTACATACGTTTACATCACAGGTGCTTTAAGTTCAACTGTGGCTCCACAGGGTGGAAAAAGACAAAAGAGTTTTCATGCTGCTATGAGGTGTAAGTGAAAAATGTTTGAGTGGTAGACCAGCAAGAAGTGAATTGCAGTAATCCAGACGAGAAGTGACAAGAGCGTGGAAAAGAGTTGCAGTACTGGCAGGTGTAAGAGAGGGATGGAGACGATTTATATTGCGTAAGTGAAAATAAGCAGACCGAGTGAGATTTTTGACATGAGCCTCAAATGAAAGAGTGCTATCGAGGATGACACCCAGACTCTTAACTTGGGAGGAAATGGGGACAGTGAAATTATCAATGGTGAGTGTGAAGTGATTGGATTTTGTAAGGGTGGATTTGGTACCAATCAACAGGA
>JASGAU010397424.1:0-12633 GCA_030220045.1 Australoheros facetus
GTTCAGCTTTACTTTATTGATTTTATTGCTTTGAAGGTAATCTGGTGCTCTTATAATTACGTGATTCCTCGCCATCAACACCTTCGGAAAAAACAAGGTAGCTGATATTGTTGATGTAGCTGACTTCGGGCCATAATTTCATGTCATTTACAGAAGTGACGGGTGAGGCACTGTTACCTCGCTGCTTTTTAAAACATCCTTGCAATGTATCCACCTCCGATGTGGTACCATTTAGGCCAGGTAAAAGAAACTGCAGTGTCAAAATGTTTAAATGAACGGCAAGTGTGTAAGCCCGCAACCGTGAACAACAGCGCAAACGGAAGTAAACTACCGGCGTCCGCAATGAATTATGGGTAATGGCACGAAGTCAGGAATACTGTGGATTGCTTTAATTGTTTAGGAATTACAGCCATTTTTATACACATTTTAAGAGACTAAAGATTATTGAAGAAGCCAACATAATTACAAGGATTGTTTTGAATACTTGGATGAAAACAGTTTGCAGTCACTGACTGCCTCAAGTCTAGAACTCATGGACATCACCAAATGCTGGGTTTCCTCCCTTGAGATGATCTGCTGGAACTTTACTGCAGCCATCTTGTGGGTCTTTCAGCTATCAGTTTAGCCTTTAGTCACTGAAAAGCATGCTGTTAGGCTGAGATCAGGTGTCTGAATAAGCCACTGAAGGACCCATTTGTTTGCATTATGAAACTCTTGGGTTGCTTCTACAGTATAATGTAGGTCTGCACTGTTAAGCACTGTCTGATCAGTTTTGCAGCAGTTGGCTGAATCTGAGCAGAGAGTATAGCCCTGTACACTTCAGAATTCATCCTGCTACTTCTATTCGCCATCACATCATCAATAAACTAGTGACCCGGTTCCACTGGCAGCCATACACATACATGCGCAATACTGGCTCTACCATGTTTGACAGATAATGTGGTATGCTTCGGATCATGAGCTGTTCTCTCCTTCTCCGTATTTATATTTTTTATATATATTATATATATATATATATATAAAAAGTCTAATTTGGCCACCTTCTTGTTCTTGAGAGTAACCAGTGGTCTGCACCTTGCTGTAAGCCTTCTATTTTTCCACTCACGAAAGTGTCTCCTGATTGTGGATCTTTACCTCCTTGAAAGTGTTCTTTCCCATGGTGTTGTTGTTGTTTTTCTTAACCATGGAAATAATTCTGTCTTCATGCAGTTTAGTTGTTTTCTGTGGTCTTTCAGGCCTTTTGGTGTTGCTGAGTTAGCCAGTGCATAGTGCATTCCTTCTTGTAAGAATGTACTGTTGATTTTGGCCACTCCTAAAGCCCCCCCATCCCAAATTTCTCTGTTATTTATTTGTTTTTTTCAGTCTAATGACAGTCTCCCTCACTTGTACTGCCACCTTTTATTGAGAGTTTCAGTAAACAGACACCAAACACAAGATCATCTGCTTAATTTGTTATGGAATAGCAAGGGAACAGGCCTCACCTGGCCATAAAACATGTTAAATTAAAGCTGAAAGTCTGTACTTCAACCACATCTTGATTGTTTTCATTTAATATCAACAGGTGTTGTGTCACTGTCCCAAAACATGACTCTGACTAAACCACTACTTTCAGAAAAAAAGCTTTAGAAGCCTTCAGAAATTGTTGCTTTAGTTAAGTGGGTGGTCAGTCACTCTGACAGTTGAAAAGATGAAACTGGAGAAGGAAAGTTTACTCAAATGATTATAATCACCACATTACATTTTACTGCTAGTGTAAACATTTTGCAGAACCTTTAACTGGCAATGATAGATAAAACCAGGCTGCAATACTGTGTATTTCTTTCTTTCTATAACAGGAATTAATTGCCATCTCTGCATTGAACTGTCCAGGTATGAAACAGGGCAACAGACGTGCAGCTGAGAAATTCATGTTGTCAGCAAAGCACAAAATACAACCATCTGAAGATACCCAAATTAGCTTAAAAAAAAAAGAAAAAAAAGTCAAGTTTATTTATAGAACACATTTAAAAGTACATTGACCAAAGTGCTGCACATTAAATTATATAGCCCCTAGAACTACACTTAAATCGGAAACAACATTAAAAGACAATAAATAAGATAAAATAGATCAATTAATTTAAAAAATACTATAAAAACCAATCGTCTAAAAGGAGGTTGCACTGCAGCCAAATGCGAAGGAAAAGAGATGTATTTTTATGTATTTTTCTGGTTAGTTGACCTCAAAGCTCTTACAGCCGTGTGGCGGTGAAGCCGCTCAGACAGATACAAAGGTGCCAGTCCGTTTAAAGCTTTAAAAGTAAGCAATAAAATCTTAAAATCTATTCTTAAACAGACAGGGAGCCAGTGAAGGGATGACAGGACTGGGGCAATGTGTTCATGCTTTTTTATACCAGTTAAAAGATGAGCTGCCGCATTCTGGACTACCTGCAGGCGGCGCACAGAGGACTGATCTATGCCAAAGTACAGGGAATTACAGTAGTCCAGGTGGGAAGTGATAAAAGCATGAATAACTGTTTCCAGGTCTTGTTGCGGGAGATAAGGTTTTACCTTAGCAATGACTGAGTTGAGAAAAACTACTAGAAAAGACAAATTTTGTTCTGCACTGTTAGTATTTACATCCTGATTTATTTCTGGATAAACTGTATTTGCTTTTTCTGTAAATAGTAATCAGCTGCTCTGGTGCTGTAACTTCAGCTGACCTCAAAGCACTTGGAATACAGCTGCTGGTAAATCATTCAATAATCTATAAACACCTGTACCAGTTTCAGCTCACGACAATACTGGGCTTGATGATATAATATTGTTGTGAGGAACTGGAAATTAGACTCAAGCAGATAAAGAAACCCAAACATCTGAGGAATTATTTCTGATTTCATACAATGTTAAAAGTCTTGCCACTGTTGCTGTTGCCAGTAGCAACAAAATAAAGAGAGTAATAGTTGTGATGCTAACGTGACACCTAATATCATCAACTTCATACCTTCTGCAGCAAAGCAAAAGCAAGACCTAGCAGCAGACAGACATGTCCCACAGCGAATGACTGCCTACTCACTCCCCATCTTTATACAGACAGTCACATAAAATGGTTTTAATTTGAGTCAATCAAAGAATACTGCAATTAGAGCTAAAACCTTTTTATAGTTTTGTCTTTGAGGTGATTTTTTGGTTTCAATTATTTTATTCATGTTCAGTTAATTTAGTCTTACTAGTAAATGCCCATGCTGTGGTATTTTTTTGGGGTCTGTGATTTTAGTCCATTGTTAGGTGGTTGCTAGGCACCACGATAACATCTAATATAGATAAAAACCTTTGGGGACCTAAAATGTACCCGAGTGCCAAGTCTGGTTGCACAACTCCTGATTGTGAAGGAGGAATTTGTAAAACAGAGATTTCATGTATTGTCAAAAAGATTCTTGATAGCTCATGTTAAAAAAAAAAAAAAAGTATTACTATAGAACTAGTATGCAAATAACACTTGAAGCCATATACTGCAGGCTGACTGTTCACGCAGCAGCTTGTGGGCCCTGAACTCACATAGGAGAGGGTCATGTTTTTAGAAATAATGGACAAACAAATGTGAGGGTGGCATAGAGGTTACTCTTAGAGTGCAGTTTCAACTGCTGAGTCAGACAAAAAAACTGAAGCCAAGAAGTTGGGGGGATGAGGGTGGGGGCAGCAGCGATGTCATTGAGCACCTCGGGGAAAATTTTGCTTATTTTTCTGCTTCTTTATATCACTTTAGTACTTCTTTTCTTTACACTCTTTAAGATTGCAGTTGGAATTACTGTCACAACTCCAACTTTTTGGTGGGCAACGATGAACTAATTCCATCAATGACATTATGCTTGTGAGCACATTTCTTATCTTAACTCTTTACTTAAAGGCCAAATGTACAAAATAAATGGTTTACATCACAGTATAGTTATACTCTATATGGGCATTAAAAGTGTTCATAAATGTACAGTATTTGTCACTGGTGGTTACAGCTTCTTAAAGGACATATTGAACTCTTTAAAGACATTATTTAACCAGCAAGTGAAAGCCTTAAGAGTGTCCCGGGTTAAGACCGCCAACATTAACTTGTTTTTTGATGACGGAAGAAAGCAGAGGTCCTAAAGAAAGCCAGCACAAGCCCAGGGAGAGTATGTAAAAAGGGCCTGACAGTGCTAACCACTGAGCCAGCATAATATAACATTTAATTACTGTACTGTCATAAAGTCATGCATTATCCTGTTTGCTTCTACTTACTCTACTTAAATAAAGACTTGCACTACATTACAGTGCCTTACACAGTAAGTAACCTTTATAAGTGCTATAAGGGCCAGGAAATAAAGTATTGGCTCATATTTTTTGATGGATTCCTCTTAAATTGAATCACTTTTAACAAGAACCAAATGGGTTAAAGTGTCTGAACATGCTGGATCTTGCCAGGGTTAGTTACAAAGTCTAGATTCTTCTCTGCTGATTTAGCACTGCACTGCAATAACATTGACTAATTTGTGATGGAAAGATTATCACATTCAATTCAGCAGAATCAGAGACACCATTTTTGATCTACATCACTCACAATACAGCTCTGACAGGCTGCTAGGAGATTTTGGCACATTATGCCATTAGTTGCTAATGTAACCTCTAGCTGCTATCCTCAAGAGACATAAGAAGCTCAATTCATTTTTATTCCACACCACCATATATTTCTCATTGTCTACATTGCTTTGTTGCTCACTGAAGTGACTCACATTAGGCGATATATCATCATTTCCTCAAGGCCAACCTGTACCAAAGGACTTACCGTGCCAGTCACCTTGACATCATGGAGACGGGCCCAGTCCTCTTCATGACTGTCAACTATCATCTGTCCATCATCCTCCTCCATTCCCCATTCAGCGTTCAGGTCCAGTAGCACTTCTTCCCCTAAAGAGTGCATCCCTACTGCAGGATAGAGACCTTCAGGAGATGCTGGGATGTCCACACTGCCGACCTGAGCACACATTCAGACACAGTTTTTAAGGTATCATCAGCGGAAATGTATGGAATATTAAAAAAAATAAAGAAATACCACAAGTTCACCTGTAAATAGCACTGATTGAATACATTCTGTGTACGGTGATACGGTGGTAATGGGGTACTTACTTCATGACCATTCTTGGTAAAAAACACAGTTAACTGTCCATCATCAGCATCTAGTGATATTCCACAACCGATTCTGTCACCCCTGCAGCATTTTGGACCAAACTGCTGTCCTACAGGGTTGCCATTATACAGCCTGCAGAAAGACAAGTAGGACAGAGTATGTACCTTGTTATATTCATTATTTTTGTCTAATTATTGAAAATGCTCACAGAAAAAACATTAGAAAATAAAGCTTTAAGTCACTGAAAATGAAACGGTACACAATCAGCAGCTTATTTCTGCACAAGTCTAATTTTTTGTGAATAAAACTGAAACATAATGCAGCACTTAGGATTTAAGTACTGCATCATGTACAACTGCAAAAGGAAATGTCATAGCCCAGGTGTCTCGCCGAACAATTAGTCTCTCCACTGTCAAAGCTCTATTGAAAGCACACAACATAAAACTGAAAACTAATAATCCAAAAACATTTAAAACATACTGATACGCCTTGGTCTAATGGTTTCTAATTTGTTGAATTCCCTGTGACAAACCTGTGGTGTTCGTGCACTGTACTGTTTGTACTGTTGTACTGCCTTTCAGTTCCCAGTCAGCGTGCCTTGGATAAGTGTTAGTTGTAATGATTTCACATCACTTAATACTTCATTCTTATGAAGGGAACATACAGGAAACCAGAAGTAGACAACAAAAAACTTGCACAATAAATCCTGATGTGTAACTCCACTAATCGTCATCTACTTGCTGAAAGCATTTTATTCTCACACTAACTGGTAAAGTTCTTGCTTAACGTAGTAAAAGCTTCCATAAGCCAAACACTAAATATGCAGATGCATTCCTTCAGTGCTGTTTTTGGTTCCTCAATTATGACTGTGACATGAAGACAGTTATACAGACTACTACTAAGTGCTGTGTAAAACCTAGATGAGCTGCATGTAAAGCTGTAACACAATCTGGAGCATATCCATGTCATGCATGTACACGTAAAGAAAACAATCATCACATACTTGCCATCATCAGCATGAAAGGCCACAGAATTTGGAAGCCAGCCTGGCTGATGATCCAGTTTGTAGAACTGGGGCACCAAACCAACAGCAATCATACCCCTCACTCCTGTTTCGATTATAGTCACCTGAAAAGACCACAAGCACTTTTACCACCTATCATTATAATCTTTTAATGACATTAAGAAGAAGGTTTGCAGTCCTTCTGGTTGTTCCTAAATGTAAAGGTGACCAGCTTTGAAACGACCTATAACCTTTGGAGAAAGAATCCTTGCACAATCACTGACTTCAGTAAAACTGCTTCCTGTAACACATAGATTTGCTTTAGTACTTTTTTTCTTTTTTTTTTATTATTAAAATTATAATTGCTTTTATTCTGTATTTTATACTGATTTTTTGAGCTTTGCATTTTTGTGTCGTATGGTCTTGTCTTTAAACTTTATCTTAAATTTGACTTAATTTTACCTGATTTTCTTAGCATTTGTCTTAGCTTATGGTGGCAGTTGTTGGACAATATGTCACTGTTGATCACAGTGACATATATGCACTGTGCATAATACTTGTATGTTCATAATCAGGATTTAAGCAAACTAAATCTTTGTGTTTATAAAGCCTCTTTATGCCTTTTTATGCTTTAAGAGTCTGTTACCAGCTGTGTGTCTCTTGCATTAAAAGTGGTCAGCTGTTTCACCTCCTAGCAAAGAGTTTTTACACATTTTATCACAGCCCACAAGATGAACTGGAATGTTCGAAAATACCTACGTGGGTCATGCAGATTTATTTGCCAGAAAAGTTCTACTTCAGACTTTTACATGCTGTTACATTTTATTTTGTGCTGGCACAGCTCATCTTTTCACTTCACAAAGTTTCCAAACCAACTTGAAACTCTATCTTTGTACAACCTCACATGACGGTTCAAAGTGAAAACCCTTAAGTAAAGAACTGGCCTGTCCCACTGTTATCATAACTGAATAGTGACCATATGACATCATCCCTGGGGAGCCCTTAGAGGACGCAATGCAACTGGAGCACTGCTGGCAAATCCAGGGCAAGGAGAAGAGGAAACTTTTAAGTTCTTTCCCATGACCTCAGCACTGGTCTCCTGAGAGTAAGAAGTAGTATTTATTTATTTATTTTTGTCCTAGTGTAAAACGTGGATGAACCCTAAAATCTACAGTCAGGCCAACAGTTAGCATCCACTTAATCATTTTACAGCTGAAAAGCCCATTTGCGCAAACTGTATTCTTCCTCCTCCAAGGTAACTCCCATACAGTGAGTCACTAGGGTGAAGCACATAAAAGTATAAAAGTCTTGAGGGCTGGTTACTATTTCACTCTACGTCAGAGCAGGCAGTATGTCTGTGTGCTGGCAAGTTTGAACCTGGCATATCCTGATACATTCACTGTCCTGGGATTTTTGTGTTGTACAGTATCTAGATTACCAATAAATGTAAAATAAATACAGGGCGCCTGACTTGTAACGAGCTGTGACTATTTGGATCTATGAACCGATTTGTCAGGGATTAAGTGACTGAATCATCAGACTCAACAGCTTAAAAGTTACCACCGAAACTTAAACACAGAGTATCTGTTTTTCCTTTTTAAAAATCAAAAAATAAATACAATAGAGATCCAACCACATGCTTTTGCTGGCTGCTATTTAAAGCAGTTTTCAAGTACAGGGTCAGAATGCAGCCAATTGGTGCTGAAAGAAAGAGATTTCTGCAGTGTTGGAGTGCACAGAGTACATTTTAAATTACTCTTTTTATAAACTTGCAAGCTGGAAACATTTCCTTAAAAGACTGCCTACTGAAAATGGCAAATACTAGCTTACTTACTTAGCTAACTGAAAAATATCTGCTCTCAGTAGGCGGTAAAACTAACAGTCACTGACTAGAAATGTGAAGCCCGACTCTGCAGAATCAAAGACTCACAGTATTAAAAATAATTTTTTAAAATCCTCTATTTTTTAATTAAATGAATGTTGCCTTGATGTCCCTGGAAGTAATACTAGCTCCTTACAACATCTTTAATATGAAGTGAATCTTTTTTTTGCAGCAGGAATTATCTGAAAGAATAGCATGAACTGTGTCTGACACCATGTACTGAGGCTTGAAGAATAAATATCTCGAATCAAGGGATCTTTCAAGTTTCTCCCATGACCTTCAGAAAAGCTGCACAGTGGTGGTTTCACAAACATGCAGGTTTGACTTGAGAATTTGGCTGCAACAGCACATGTAAAAAGAGCTGTCAAGTGACAAATCTCCACAAATCTCCTTATGAGCTGAAACATCTCTGCTCCTCAAATATTCTCAAAATGTTTTTCTCATGAGGAGTCACAATTCATCTGTCATTATGACTCAAGAAGATGAAGGTGACCAGTCAGACACAACGACCTGCCAAGCCTCCTTGTGCCACACAAAATTAAAAAGTGCCAATACTGAGCTTCATGTTACACCGTCCTGAACAGCCACACAATGACTTTGGGATCTCTGATTCATTTGCACCATCAAAATGAATCAGACTGTCTCTCAGGTTGTTGGTTTTTTTAAACTGTTCGTGTCTGGGTCATTGCTTCAGAACATGTAGTTTGTGAATAAATATTACAAAAAAATGACTCATTGTTGTAACTCTGTATCGCTGTACTTCACACTTGTGGTATCAGCCTGTAACATTAGCACCTGGTGGAATCCAGAGCTGGCGGAGCACCCAATCACATGACTACATTATTTACAATAAAGCAATCAGATTATAAGAATTTAAAGGCAAAACCATATGTTAATAATGTTTAATAAAATGCTATGACAATGAAAATGTTTTATTTCTTCTGTTTATTTATTAATTTATGGAGCCTTTTATTCATTTATTTGCACACACACACAAACTCTTTGGTCAACTGCAAAATGCAGGCACACTAACTGGAGGCTACTCTTGGTCTAATATGAGCAACAACAATATTATTCCATGCTAAAAATTAAACTGGAATGATTATCCATTTGTACAGTTTCAAATGCATTATTTTATTCATTTTGATTGAGTGAGCTGAACAAAATGTTACCCAGACTGACTTTGAATTACTACTGAGAGTTTTAAATATGATGCTGAATATTTTACAGGCAGCTGAAAATTAGATTCAATTACTTTCAGAGTTAGACAGGACCACCAGCTCTCTTCGACAATACCACACAAAAGAAATTACTTCTACGCACAATCGCTTCCATAATTAAACTCAATACTGTCAGCATGAACCCATTTTATTCAAGTCTGTTAAAATGACACTGTCATGTGGAAATGGGCACACAGCTTTTTTATTAGTACTGAACTGCAATGACACCCCTGTAAAAATATTTAGAAAAATAAATAATCAATTCCCATAACATTTACGTCAATATCCATTTGGTCTAAAATGGATACTATGAAAACCTCCATTCACAGAGGCCATAACAAAGAGAAGTATAAGCTACAGAAAACCTACAGAAATCTTGAATTATATATATAAAAAAAATAAAGAAAAAAAAGTCAGCAGATCCATCTCAGAAATTAAGAGCGTGGCAGAAAACTAGGACTTTACAACATTGCACCATCAGCTAATCAACAGTAAGTGTAAACCCACACTAGGTGATCCACAGCATGCCTGAGCACATTTGACCCCCTAGGATCAGTCTGTTTGGCCATTGTGAATGTGAGAAGAAGTGGGCCCAGGTAGGGTTCAGTTGGACTTGGGCATAGTATGCAAATAGTGTGATCACTAACCGTGCACAAGCCCGGGACTAAAAAGCATCTCAACACAGCCCGCCCATTAATTTGCAATTAACAAATGTACAGGGTGTGTGAGAGAATTAGGGAAATTCAAGAGAATGAGAAAGAGGAGTTGAGATGCTGAGACAAACCGAAGCGTACTCACACCCAGATCATGTGAAGGTGAAAATCGTGCTTAGGCATTGTACAACACAACGGTGCCTGACATGAATACGCCCCAAAATGCCTGCTACATGTGGCAATTAGAATTATCTAGCTGGCCCCATTTCACTTCTTTAATGTGGCAATAAATCCAAGATATCATGTTCATGGAGAGGTACACTGTGTTATACAACATGTGAGACAACTGAGAACATGAATACCAGCTTTTGGTAATCATTAAATAACAAGCAAGGCTGTAGAAATGGTGCTTTAAGTGAAGCCATAGATGAAATGAGATGAAATCATCAGCACTTACTTCAAAATAGCGGTTTCTTTTCGACAGCGGCCTGGCCGCCACAAAACAGCCAACTTCATCTGAATTCCCATGATACCTACAAAGAAGAAGAAAAAAAACACATCACTAACACGTAAGCGAAATGGGATGCTAATTTACTTCCATCTCCTTAAGTGGCATTGCTCATTGCTGTTACCTGAGTACGTCACCGTCTCTCAGCATCCTTTTGAGTCTCTCCCGGTAACGCACTGCTCGCACCTCACGAATTTCTCGTATTCGCCTCCTCCAGTTTAGAAAGCGATAATGAAGGTTTATGTCGTCCATGTCTGAAAATCATCACAATCTAGGACACAAAGAGCACATCTGAGACGAAATAACTCATTTTAAAATACTAAAGTTACTTTGAAAGAGGACCACAATAATACATGAGAAACTATAAGTGAGCAAGTCTTTTTACGTCGACTGTTTGGCCCACAGGCATCTGTGGACAGAGGTTTAGTTAGTATATAATTCTTATGAACAATTAAATTAAAATGCAGTCATAAAAAGGTGTAAGAGTGGGAAATGCGGGGACAGCACCGGTCCTCCTTAAAAACAGTAAACATTTCTGACCACAAGAAAAATGCAGGCTTTGATCCTGAGGCCAAACCCTTCCTGTGAGAAGTTTCTGTTTTTCCGTTCACATTTAATCCCACATTCCAGAGACAAGCAAAGGCCTGGACAGCGATTTCTCGCTGCCAACAGGCATGAACCTGAGCACCCCCCATTGTGTTGGCCCCATGACGGTCAGGTTTTTCCCTTGGGTGTCTTACACCCTTGCTGAATTGGGGCTGACTCAAGGATCATCTGTCTCATCTCAAAATGAATAGATGACACCCAGACTGATGTTGTCTCTCACTCTCTTTTCTTTAAGTATTGATATTGATAAGAATAGTGTTTCCTAAAAAAATATATGTGGGTTACTATCAAACAAGGAAAATAATTGAAAAGCTTCTGTTAAAAAACTTGAGAAAGTTTGCCATTTTTGCATTATAAATGACATAAAGGAGTCATCGGCAGTTTTACAGTTTGTTTAATCTGTTACCTCATCCGTTGACACCTCAGGTCTGCATCTGCGATACTATTCTCTATCAAGTTCTGTAGTCAAAGCCACTCCGCCTCAGGTTACGGCACACTTACAGGGGTTTATTTTAAAAATTCAAATTCACCCTTTAACAACAGAGGTATCTTTGTAGTAAAGAGAAGTGTATATATTTTCACTGAGTCAGAGGTGGATCACTACAGACATGCGCAGAGTTAAAATAGTCTGAAAATGCTGGCTGTTCCTATTAAAATTGTGAAAGCTGTTATACACTGATGAAACCGTGTAAAATACGATTGACTAATATACCAGGATATATCTGCTTCTGTGTTAGGCTCGTATTATTACTTATTACTTCACAGCTTCGTATTATTACTGTATTTCCTGCGTTTCAACCTTTACGATTTACCAATTTACGAGTTTTCCCCAAACACGACACTACATTTCCCAAACTACAGACAGGACTCCGCTGGCCGGCTAGCTGCTTTCAGCCTCACACTATCTCGCTTTGTGGCTGATTATATCACGTAAACATGGATACACTTGAGTTTATACCCACGATATTCAAAGTCCCTCAGTCTTATAATGATTCCTTACTGTTTTATAACTTGTAACGCGTCGTTCTTCGGCTTTTCTTCCAATTTTAAGGAGATGAACTCCGCCACTTTATGCCAAACCAACACTGTCGGAAGTCCCGCCTCCTCGACCAATCAAATCTGAAGATGAAAACGGAGTGAAACGTTTAACCCGCGCAGTGCCGCGTGACTGTGATGCCGCAGTTGTTTTTAACCTTTGGTTTTACTGTTGCTGTTTTACGTCTACATCTAAGTATCTTCGCATATTATTTGAAAAGAAGCAGTGTCACCTTAATGAATTGGCACTTATTTTTAATATAAAATACTTTTATTTTATTTTGTATTGTATTGTATTTTATTTCTTGTTTGAGAGCATTAAAAAGATGATGTTGCAATTAGGATTGCCCCGACCTGCTCTCCTTTAGAAAATCCTTAAAAATAAATAAATAAAAGAAATAGTGAAACAGGTTGGACACCCTGCTGAATAGTGGCCCTCAATCTGTGACATTCAGCAGGGGTTTTGATGTGGGGATATATATATATATATATATGTATCTCGGGGTCTTGTTCACGAGTGATGGGAGAAGGGAGCGGGAGATCGACAGACGGATCGGGGCTGCTTCTGCAGTGATGCGGACGCTGCACCGGT
>JASGAU010397427.1:3593-26385 GCA_030220045.1 Australoheros facetus
CTTGTCTAGTTAATATAAGATAAACAAAGTAGCACTTTGTTAAATTGCAGGTAGTTTCCACGAGGGGGCAATGTTTCAGTTTTACTTCCAGTAAAAGATATTGGGTAAAAATATCAGCTGTCCTTTTTGACATGCCTATACACTGCTTTTGTGGGCAGGCAGTATGTGTGTTATGTTGGAAGGGCAGAGAGATTTCCTGAAATATACAGCTGATGACAGGTTTAAACGTAGAGGACACGCGAGTTATTAATTAATTGCCGTTTGATCCTTTTATTAACGTACTACCTGTTATATCTACTAATCTCAAAGGTGTAGCGGTGTCCAATGGTGAAATCTAGTGATAAGTTAACTTATTGTCAATCGTTCCAAATGTTATCCAATCATGGGTTCCCTGGTTAGTTATGCTCATTGGGCACAGGTTTTATTTACATAAATGTGGGCAAAAACACCGGGGCCGGCGATACTTGTCTTGCATTTTAATTGGTCCGGCTTGACAATCTCTTCATTGTTGATTGGCCATAGTTCCCGTGGAAGTAAAACAGGAGGGGCCACATTGGAGACGATTTCCGTTGTATTTCAGTTGACTGTAAGTGACGTTTGATCGGAGTGTATCAGCTTAGGTAAATGCCTTTATACCGCTATTATTTAAAGACATGTGTTTGGTATATGTTTTAATAGATGTCCGTGTAATGTATCGCTGCTTTTGTTTACTGATAGTTGTGAAAACAGGAGCTATGTGTGTCACTGATGTTAACGTTATAGCTCTGTCAGATTGCTCTTGTAGAGGTCAGAAAGAGACCAACTGTAAAACCAAGTCTATAGTACACTTACGATAGTTAGAAGTTGTTTCACCCTCACGTCCGTAATGATGACCCAAGTAAATCGGGATCAGCAGCATCGACAACTAGCTAACGTTTATCCCGTGACAATAGTCTGTCAGGTGCCCTCTGCCATGAATGTGGGAACGATTTTTCTGCTGTCGGCTTATCGACGGTGCCCTGATACTTGTGGAAATAGTACAATAAATGGTTGTCCAGGTTGGAAGAACTAAATGAGGGTTAACTATAATGAAATCTGTGTAGCCACTATCGTCTAGTGTATTGACTTCATGTGAGTGTTTGCTAGCTAACGGTACACTACTGCGACAAAACACCCTCTGCTGGTGTGTACTAGCTACTTAAATGCCGTACAAGCTTACTGTAAAAACAAAAATCCATTTTTTTTTGTATTGTGCTGAAGGTGAATCTTCACCATCGTGGTTTGTTTACAACGCAACCAAACAACCACAGGTCGGCAAGCTAGCGCCGCTGCGGGCGCAAATTACGGAGAACAATTTTAGCAGGATGGAAATATGAGCTAATGTCATCCTCAGCCAGTAGGCAGTGATACAACCGGAAGACGTCCCCTGAAGAGCCGGAATGTAATTTAATATAACGCTGATGTCTACACAGGCTCTGGACAGTCCACATTAAGCCTAATGTGAACATGATGCCACGCAGCTGACATTGAGACTTTTTGAATTAAATTTAGTCACGTGTAGCTTTCATGCACCTGTTTAACATGACCACAGATTTATAAAATAAACCTAGATATATTAAACTGTATATTTTGTCCAAGAAGGGCTTTATTGCAGAAATAGAGGTATAATCCTGGACAGATCGGCACAATTTCAACAGTTCACCCTGGTCACTTATTCGCTGTAGTTTGCATTTATTAGGGCTCTGCTACATGAATTTTATTTAAAAAAAAAAAAAAAATCCCAATTTGTGTCTCATATGGTGTAAGTTTGGGCTGAAAATAGCAACCAAAGAGCTGTTTTGTTTCTATGTAGCTATCTTAATATCCTGTTTAACCATTAAGATATAGCGTGATGGTGTAGAGTGACACCATTTTGCAATTTATTTTATCTTGTATCAGACAGTTTCCAACCATGGGCTTACAAGGTCACCATCATTAGACCTCGTAAGACCAGGCTCTTGTTATTGTTACCATGAATCTTGTGGTATAGTGTGTATTGTGTTAGCAGGCAGTCCAGGTCTGACCATGTTTAGTGGGTTAAACACTGGCTTCATTGTTCATAGAGAACAATAGGAGTAGGGCAGCATGGAGGGAGGCACTGCTTGGAGGCTGAATGTCTCCTATGGGCCCACCATCCTGTGCTCTTCTTACAAGTGTTATTACCACACATAAAGCTCTGCTGAATAGTGTCAAGTTTAAGTACAAGTTTCAGTCGACCTTTTCATTTTTTTTTTTTTTTTGTCTGGTCTTATGCAAAGTTTGTTACAGTGGGTGTTTCAACAGAGGCAGCAAGAAAACTTTTACACATAGGCCTAGTTTATCAGTCTTTTGTCATTTTCATGCAGCCTCATGGTCATAGTTTTAATTACATTGATTAGTTTAGGCCAGGTTACCGTGGCATCCTTTGTCATGTTCCTCTGGCTGTTCCTGAGTAGCTGTTTTTGGTATGGAGGGCAGATGGTGGTGTGCTTGGTCTGCAACAAGGTTTAGGTGGGTGGTAAATTGTCAATATAATATCCACATTAATGTCAGGACCCAAGGTTTGTACCTTATCATTTTAAATGCTAAAGATGTTCCCATGCAGAATTGTAGCCTTGTGGGTCCTTTGCAGCATCATCCTGTTCTGTTTTTTTTTTTTTTTTAATGACTCAGAGGGTTACTTCATGTAGCACAACACCTCACTCTGTTTTTCAATGACTAAATGTCATCCATGCAGCAGTTCAGCGCTCTCTCCCAGTCACTGATGGTATAGACAAAAGCTGCAGTTGATTGCAGTTTGTGCTGTTGCTTCCTGTTCAAACAAAATGACATTTAGGAGATTGCTTTGGACACTGGGACATTCTAATGTTCTGCAAATTTTAAGTCAGTATTTGTAGAAAAATGTAATCCAACCTCAGTTTAGAGCTGAAAATGTCAATCACAGTTTAGAGTGATGCATCAGGAAAAAAAAAGACTGCTAATTAATTATTTCATTTTCCAAGTAGAACTTGTTAAAGAAATGTAAAAGCATTCTCAATAGGATGATTTGCTAATGCTACTGTGTTTTATTGTAAACAGAATTAGTTGCATGTCTTTATTATTATGGAAAATAATAAAAGGTTTTGGTATTTCTGTGTTTTTTACAGTCCCGAATCAGTCACATCATAAATGTTAAGATAGTTTACTTAATTTGTAAAGCTATAAAGGTATTTTTATTCTTCATCTATCAATGTTGCCATGCATCAAATGTCCTTTAAATTAAGGATTTTGAAATGCAGAATATAAATTCTCCATTGATATTGTAATGTCTTTTCTTAGCCATAACATGCTTGCTTTTTATAGGCATCTCCATCTTTGTGCGATAGTCTAATTTGCATGCTCTCAGCAGACATAGAATCAGCTTGTTTAACCTCCAGCATCACTCTCTGCTGGAGGCTTTAGAGTTAGAGTGGGTAATTGGTTGACCTCAGTGAGCTTAACTGTTTATTTGTCTGTAGGCAGTGAGTGAAGCTTGTTGTTTCTGCTATAGAATAAATGCCTGTGTCAGCTGAATCCGTCTGTACTCTGGCAGATGTGAGCAGTGAGGTGGTATGTAATCTGCCTCGATGAACTTGTATGTGTCCCGGGGAGATATATACTGTGCAGTAGCTCAGTATATATCTCCCTGGGTAGGTAAAATACTACTTTATGAAATGGCAGTGTTAAGACAAGGAAAATTGTTTGTGCAAAGAAAAAAAAAAAGCCCTCCTATCACTTGTGCACTCATAAACACACAAAAAACTAACATGGAACAAAAACAAAGCTGTTTTTAACCAGCATTTTCTCCTTCTTGATTTCTTATCACCATAGTGTCATGTCCTGTGTAAAAATGGCACAGATTTAGTGGGACAAGATTATCCTTTTTTTTGGGGGTGAATGGGAAAGGATAAAAAGAGGGGAATGGGTCACCATCTGGATAGTCATTTATCTGTTATCTAGAGAGCCTGCCATGTTTGTGTGTTACAAAGACAAAAACCTGGCCCAGTGTTTTCAGCAGTGTGCAGTTGTAGGATGCACTGGTGCAACACTGTGTGCTTACAACTTCTTTGTCTTTGAACTACATTTGCTCATTGTGCTTCCCTTTTTTTGCGTGTTTTCTTTCTTTTTCTGCAGCTTTGAACAATTTAGTTTGTTTGTGTGGATGCATGTCCATGGTAACACACATTCTCTTGATTGTGCAAACTACGGTGTAGTTTGCTCACTCAGCTGGGAAGCATACCCTACAAATCTTTTCATGAATAAAGTCAGGAAAGATTTTTGCTTTTCTAAACATGTTGGCGCATGAACGATAATCCTCCTTTCATCAGCCTAATAGATACAGTATTTTGACTTGTGTTAGCAGAAAAATCTCAGGTGTGACATTGAGCCAGCATGTACAATAGCATTTCCTTGAAAATTTAGCAGCTAAATAGAATTTAGTCCTCCATAATAATGTCCCTGCCATTATTTTCATACGATGACATGTCGAAATAACCTTCTGTTGAGTATACATATCTGTCTTTATTTCCAGTGGCTGTTGATGGACCATCCCTATGAAGAAACAGGGTTACAATGGGACAAAGTACCTCCGAACAAGAGGGGCAAGGTTACAGTCAAGAGGTTGGTTTTGACTACAGTATTTATTTGACAGTCCTAATGTGAGAACACTCACTGATGTCTTAAACATAAGGCACAGTGACATGCAAAAAGGTGAAAAGCTGTCTTTTCAAATTTTTAAAAAGAAATCATTTGAAAAAGATGTCCATTTAAATCTAAATTTGGCCTTCTCATTCTCCTCAACACCTCAGGAAACCAGCAGATTACATTATTTATCATTAGCAATCACATCACTGCATTATTTCCCTTGCATGTGGCAACAATAAGTTTTGATTTTTCAGCAAAGTGGCTGGGTTTTATCTAGACAATATTTTTAACCTTCTCAACTGTTTACCATTTAAGCTTAATTTAGTTCATTCACTTAATTCTGTGTTGAATCTATGTAGAGCCTATGTTGTGGCCCATGTAGTTACATTTCTAGGGAGCTAGACGTCAGGTTACGGCATAGGGTTTCCAGAAGGGTTTGCAGTTAGAAAATATCTACGGCGGAAATTAAAAGCAGAAACATAAAGCCACTGCTGGGAGTGTTGTGAACCTCAACCATGAGGACATTGTTTATGGAGTAAACATTAATTTGTGTTTAGATTTACTCAGAGAGCAAACCTAGTTGAAGCTAGCATTAAATATTTCAGTGGTGAAGAACTTCATTTTTTTTTTTTTTTTTACGTCTAGCCTTAGTTGAAAAATAGTTACAAAATAAAAGTTGTGCCAAGATTGGGTATGTAAACTTAATATCTGCATGACATCCTTCTTGAACTTTTGAGTAGGAGGAAGTTTTTTCTTTCATCCATTTATCAGTTAGAACAAAATCAAACAAAATTTTCTTATTCTTGTAAGAAGAGTAACAACCTAATTGAAGCTAATCTGCAACAAGGGAAACTCATGACATCATGAGTTTGAATGATTAACCACGATGATTGACCATGACTTATCTTCCTTAGTTAACTGAGCAATACACTCTACATGTCACAACCGTGGCATTGTAATGCTCACATCAGGGGGCAGAGAGCCATGCAACACACATTGAGACAGAATTTCCATGCTGAAAAAAAGGGATGAACATGTTGTTAATATTTAATAAAAACAGGTGCCCTGTAATGCCCTGTAAGCCTGTGTACAAACATTTCATGGTCGCATAACTTTCCATCAAATGTTGATGTATTTAAAAACGAAGACACACGCATTTGCTTTCGTCATTGCAATAATATGGTTGACATTTCTTGCTTCATAAGAGAGGGTCTAACTGTACCACTGTTGTCCATGAAAGCAGCATCGGTTTGTTTACATTACTGCTTTTGCTGTCCTACTGCCACCACTTTTGACTCGGGAAATTATGTTGATGTTTTAACCATGTATAATGGGCTACTTCTCATCCAATTTTAATGATAAAACTTGCTGACAGTGCAGATTATGAGCTTTTCTTTGAAATAAAATTAGCTTTACAGTGTGCGTCTATGTAGGGGTGGCTGTAGCTCAGGAGGGGGAGCAAACCATCTGCTAATCGGAAGGTCGGTGGTTCGATCACTGGCTGCTCCAGTCTGAAGGCCAAAGTATTCTTGAGCAAGATGCTGAACACCAAATTGCTCTCTGATGTGTTCATGGGTGAATGAAGACATGTTGTATAAAGTGCTTTGAGTGCTCACGTAGAGTAGAAAACTGCTATATAAGAACCAGTCCATTTACCATTTATGCGCTCTCTTTTTCATTTTTTTTTAAAGCTGGATGTGGTTTTTTATAGACGCACATTATGAAGATTTGTCATAGTCATCACCTTGACACAAAGTGCATGTGCAATGTACACTTTCCACACTCAACTCACTGATTTCTAAGCTGATTATTGAACACCTATTTGAAGTCTCCAGGTGAAGTACATTTCCATGTGCACGTGCTATCCACACATTTATTGTCTTTCATCCCCACTGTCAGTGTGACATGTCCAGCATGGGACATTTTACTTAAGTAGTCTTACTGTCTGGCTGTCAGCCAAAGCACTAAAAACCTATTACACTTGCTCTTGCAATACAGTATCAGATGGATTATTGGCCAAACACACACACACAAGATCTTTGCAGTCTTTGAACTGACAGTCTTTATTTGAAAAGTAAGTGCTTAATTTGATGCTATTAAACTTAAGCAATAAAGATTTCCTTAGTCAAGCTAAAAGTGAAAAGTAGACAGTTGGGCTTTTTTATTGCCTCGGAGCTCAACAGTTTTACATCTGATAAGCCAAGTCTACTAATAGATTCAAAACTGGGAAGCTCTGTGTAGTGATCAGTTTGTAACTTTGTGAAACATAAGTATAAGGGGGCAGGTGTGAAGAGGATCAGATGAGGTGCCGCATCTTCATCTCTTTCGACTCTTGTTTCATGTGCACCAGCCAGTCCTTCCTCCAGGGCAAATTCCTCATTCTCACATTCCAGTACACTTTAGTGAAACTGGAGCCTCCAGACACAGGCTTCATACAGCTATGTTTAATTTGAAGCAATATGTATTGATTTATTCTTTCAAATTAATCCTAACGTCTATCTTTTCCTGTTATATTAGGACGGGTTTGATAACATCAAGACTTTTGTGGAAGAAGAACTACAGACGAGCATGGTGAGCATTCAGTGTGATTTCATGTGTTAATAAGTCTCATTCAGCAGCCAGTTTGTCCCACAAGTAAGTGAACTGTGCATGCATACACTTTGACTTGAGTTGGAAACTAACAGAAACTACCAAATGCATCTCAAGTAGGTGTAACCAAATGTACTGCTGGTAATGTTTGTCTTGAAAACAATAAACAAGTGATTTAAAAAAAGTAATTTTTAGCTCAGAAACATTTAGAAAACACATACTTTAAATAAAATATTACTTGATTTATTATCTTTAATATTAAAGCACCCCGGTAAATAAAGGTTTTACTACTGTAATCACTATAAGGCATTACATGTATGTCATCAACTGTCCTCCTCTTTGGTTCCTCTCTTTTCAGATGGTGGGGATGGTAATTGGTGCAGGTATCGCCATAGTCCTCATCGCCATCCTGATCTTCTTCATCTTGCGGAGGATCCAGCTTCGAAGTCAGTAACTGCTGACATGCATTTCTCACCATGCACCCAGAACACATAAGGAGAGTCATTAAAATTAGTTTTGTGTATACCTGTGTTAATTTGCTATTTGTGTTACTTTATAGATCTCGAAGCTCAAGAGGCTCCCAAATACCGCTTCCGCAAGAGAGACAAAGTCATGTTCTACGGGCGAAAGATCATGCGCAAAGTGAGTTTTTGGCTGTATGAAAGTTGTAGCTGGCTCTCGCTCACAGAGTCACATCATTCCTGTACCTTTTCTGTATACAGCACATAATGGGAAAAATGGTAGAGTAATATTTAAGCCAAATCGTTTCCCATCAGGTCTCCCAGTCTACCTCGTCCCTGGTGGGTACATCCTCCTCTTCTCGGCCACGTCTAAAGAAGAAACAGAAGATGCTCAACATTGCCAAAAAGTACATCTTCAGGCTAACTCTCACCAAGCATAAGCCTCTTCTCACTGTACTAATATTCTGTTAGTAGCAGTTACACTCCTTGCCATCTTTTCATTTCTCTTCATTATCTCCCTGCTTGCGACTTGTGTAGAATCCTGCGCTTTAAGAAGGAGGTTCCCACCCTTCAGGCTAAGGAGCCCCCTCCATCAGTGCTGGAGGCAGACCTTACAGAATTTGATGTGGCCAATTCCCACCTCCCCTCTGAGGTGCTCTACATGCTCAAAAATGTCCGGTAGGTTGTCTGTGTGATTGTGCATTGTACTACAGAGTATATAACTGCGTGTGTCTCCCTGAGCCCAGTTGTACCGGAGGCGTCTTCCTGTTCAAAGGGAGTTTTTCCTTTCCACCATTGCAAAGGGCTCTTATGGGGTTGCTTTATTGTTGGGGTTTTCGCCAGAATATTGTAGGGTCTTTACCTTACTGTATAAAGTGCCTTGAGTCAGCTGTTTTTCTGGGTTAGCACTAGTCATTACCTGCTGCTGTTACTGAACCATCAATTGATAAATTCTCTTGTCATATATTACAATATTTCATTCATTTATGGATATTTTTAATTGAATGCAAAGTGCTTTGTAACTTGTTTTGAAAAACACTCCATGAATAAAGATATTGAAAATATTATAGAGCTTAGTTAAATGGATTTAACACAACTAAACAGAAGGACCACATTAACTGTCATTTGAATAAACCACTCTTGCACACCTGTTTGCAGATGTGTATAATCCTAACTTCGCTTTTGTCTTTTCATGCAGGGTGCTAGGTCACTTTGAGAAGCCACTCTTCTTGGAGCTGTGCAAACACATGGTGTTTTTGCAGTTTCAACAAGGGGAGTATGTCTTCAGGCCAGGCCAGCCCGACAGCAGCATCTATGTTGTTCAGGATGGAAAACTAGAATTGTGCCTTACTGGAATGGTATGTAGGCTCGTGTGTATTTCTGTGTCCCGTTTATCATGTTTACTTGTGACTTTTATCCATTAAAGTGTTGTTTTTGACTGTCAATGTATAGTCTAATGGATTTTTGGGGGGCTTCAGGTGGCCCGGGTCTGCTGGGTGTTTCCCTATCTGCCTTTGGCTTCTGGGGGTGTTGTTGCGGCTTTCCACCCTCATTATTAATTACATTTTGTGACAGAGACACAGACATTCACACTCTCTTACTCACTCACACACACACACCACAACACAACAAGACTGTTGGTTTGTATGGCCATGTTTTTTCACGTGTATATTTTTTTCCAGGTACTGTTTGTTTTTTGTATGTTTGTTCTTCTTTTTTTTTTTTTACAGGTGCAGCAGTTGGTGAACGCTGTAGTTTTCTACTTGTGCTCTGTCCTCTCTGGCCTCTTGTCTTTTTTTGTCCTATATTCTCCCCCTTTTTTTCCCCTGCCTGCCAACTCGGGCATTGCAACAATACTTATACATTTATGTGAAAAATAACACAAATAAATAAAGAAAAGAAAAGAAAAAACACTAACAAGCCTGTAGAGAATCTATATAGTTCATCTTGGAAGAGCAAATTTGTTTGGCACAACGGTGCATTCAGATCATAATTCTGATTGTAAAACCTGCCAGACAAGAAGGCTTTAATTTTTTTTTGGTAGCTAATCATGTCTCCTTTAGCCAGTGTTACGATTTGGATATATTTACCAATTTTTCCAAGGATATTTGTCTCGATGGAGATATTAGTACAGGATTTATGTATATCGGTGACACTCAAGTTCTTAGAAAAAACTTTATTGTGTACATAGATATGAATGTGTTTCTCCTGTCTTCCAGGATGGCAAAGAAAGTGTGGTGAAAGAAGTTTACCCAGGAGACAGTGTGCATAGCCTCCTGAGCATTCTGGACGTCATCACAGTAGGTCACAGCCACTTATTAATTCACATAAAGGTGCTGGGCCACACCTGCGTACGCAGGCCCTCCCAGTTCTCATAACAATCATTTACGCAATGCTGAGTAAGATATTGATATCAGATTATCAGATTTTGTGTTGCTGTGTTGGCCCACACCTACGTCAGCACATTCACCTGCTGAGTCACTTAACCTTTCCCACTAAGATGACACTCTCAAGTTGTTCATTGGTTCAAACTGAGCATATATATATATATACCACCCGTCGTTGGTCTGTGTAGTAGACTGGTGGGAAAATAAACAAGATTTTGAAGTTTAAGCTTATGTAGATTGATTCATTCATCAGCCAAACTTAAATTAATATTTATCATGTTAAATATTAAAATGTGATTAATTTTGATTAATTAATTAATTACAAAGCTCCTAATTAATTAGATTAATTTTTTTAATCGAGTCCCACCCCTAATATATATATAAGCAGCAAAATCCCACTCCAGAGCTTCTGTAAATACAGGTAAATTGAGAAATGCAAAGTCTTTTTTTGGATATTTGTGTGCAGGGCCACCAGAAGCCTTACAGAACAGTGTCAGCACGGGCTGCAGAGGTTTCCACTGTTCTCCGTTTACCTGTAGAAGCCTTCCTGTCTATATTTGAGAAGTATCCCGAGAGTCTAGTGCGAGTAGTACAGGTGAGTTATATAATGCTGATCATTGCCCAGTGTGTTTGTGTTTATTGCCCATTGTTTATTCTGTTTGTCACTTTGTAGATGTGGTTAAATTTAGAGTCATATTTATGGATTTGAATTCCACGTACAGTGTTGTTTTGCAGGAAAGACATCTCTATGCTTGTTTCATACTTGAAATGACTGCCTCTTTGTTGTGTCTTTTCAGATTATCATGGTTCGTCTCCAAAGAGTAACAGTCCTAGCCCTGCACAACTATCTGGGACTAACCAATGAGCTCTTCAGTCATGTGAGTTCAGAATGTATTATTCCTAAGAATATTCATCAAATGTTAGCCAGGGTAAAGATTTAGGAAGAGGAGTAATGTTCTAAGAAGTCTTTGATGTGCTGGAGCTAGACTTTAAACTGCCTTTCTTTAGCAGGAGCTTACATACTGCAGTGTTCAGTGAATCTGCAAAAATGCCTGATGAAAGCAAAATAAAATACTTCACAAAATTGTATTTTAATTAGAAATTTGTTTAATTAGTCTGTGCAGGACAATTAATCTGAATTGCTTCTGTGTGGCTGTAGTAGTGATCTGGTAGTATGCTCAGCTAACTTATTTGATATGATGTGGGTATCAGGAGTTACAGAGTTATAGGAGAGAACTAAATGCTAATATTATGTTGTGCCTTCCACCTTGTGAACACACACTCAGCTGAATGGTCTTCCTCGCTCTCATCATCCATTCACTACTTACACCTGTTTTTATAGGAAATGCATCCCTCACGTCTGCCACCACAGTCACCACATCCTACTCGCACTAGTCCTGTACGCCATGGCAAACGCTTTGGCAGCCTGACGGTACCTGAGGAGCACCGAGAAGCAGCTGTTAAGGGAGAAACTCCAGGTAGGGTGTTAGCAAACAGCTGAAGTATTAGAAAAGCTGAATCTTAGTCATATATAGGTTTCTTTTAAAGCTTCAGCTTTCTTTTACCAGTGCTTTGGAGTGACAGATAAATGCTTTAACCTATATTTATTTTTCACAGCAGGAGAACAAGGGAAGGATGGAGCAGCTTCAACTCTTAGCAGGACAATCTCAATGCCTGTGGACATTGCCGGTGAGGGATCTTTCTTTTGTTCGGAAAGATTATATTGTCTTACTGTTCTTTATTTTTTGCTGATAGTAGGACACCTTCCAGTCTAGAATGAATCTAGAATGATTTCTGAGAAGCCTGCAGAGAATGAATAGCTGAGTTATGTGACAGTGACACCACGAAGCTACTGTAAGCGCTTCTGATGTTATATCCATCTCCAATATGCTACATGCACCTAATATTTGGGCACTATTATACTTGTCATATTAAAAAAGTTTGTTGACGCTATGGGCTTCTTTTGACATGTATTACCAGTTGTTAAAATTGCTGTTTTAGAAACACTTGTGTTTGTCAGAAACAGCGCAGTTAAATAGGCAGGCAAAACTATCTTAACCTTTGCTACTATTGTTTGTGCTCAAAATATTGTAATTCTAAGAACAAATTGTAACCGTAAGTAATTACATACTTTCACTTATTTTTGCTTACAAAAAGGCTTGTAAGATGTCTTAAAGAAAGATGTGTTTATTTTTGTGCTTTTGGACTCACATGTAAACAAATATTCATCTGGTTAAGGAAACAGTTGTACACTGTAGGTCAGTGACTTAGTTTTTAAATTTACAATACATTTTGCCTCTTGTTTGGATTGTTATATTTTCATTTGTTCTTTATCAACATATCAACCTCAGATTAATTATTTTAATCATAAAAGCACCTAAATGTTGATCTGTTTATACAGGTGTACAGAAAAGTCTAAGATCAGACTTTGACATGGCGTATGAAAGGGGACGGATTTCTGTCTCGGCAGAGGAAAGCAACACTCCCCCCACTTATACTCGGGTCAGTACACTGCATATACATATAAGTATACATAAAACTGATAATTACTGAAAGAATCAGAAAAAAACTTTTAAAGATAAGTTAAGCTAAATATGAAATATTTGAGAGTGGGGAAAAAAAGTTATGCAGTATATCTCACTGATGATGCTTTTTTGGAATCAGAATTCCTGGTTTTACCAGCAAGAAGGCCTGTTTTAAATTGACCAAATATGTATATTATATTATTACAGTCTGTATCACAGGAGCAGCGTGAGAGGAGGGTGACAGTAGATGAAGTTCCATCGGGGATCTATCTGTATCCGGAGGAAGAAACAGTTGTGGACAATATTTTTACACCTGTGTCAAATCGACCCAGTGCTGCTCTCTTTGAGGAAGCTCAGAAGGAGATCCTCAAACTTATGAGGATCGAGGTTTGTTTCACTTTTTTGATTGTTCAGTATTTGCTAGTATTTTTCTGTAGTTCTATGCCAGTCCAAACAATGAATCTTACAGGCTGTGATCATAGTACAATTCGTTTTAACAAATGATGCAAGCTAATAAGTTTTCATATGCTTGACTGATCCTTTAGAAAATCCAAAGTTATTGAGTCTGTAGCGATAAAAATAAGCTCTCAAAAGTTCTGTGCTGTTCCAGGAAGTTGTGTAATTCATTTGAAGCAATGTGTGCCCCTGAGCAGGGGTTGCTACACTTAATCTTTCAAAATATCTTTGAATAACTAGATCAAAGTATGATGAAATTGTCATTGCCTGCAGGATGATCTTCCTCCAAGGCTCAACAAAGTGGAATGAAAGCATTTCATCCACACTGTTCTTCCACTTAGCTTTATCATTTATCACTGCTTGATATGTTTTTTGACTTTTGCTTTCTGTCTTTCTTTATCCAGGACCCATCCCTGTTAAATGGCAGAGTGACTCTGCACCAGGCAAAAGCTGGAGCTGTGTTAGCAAGACAGGGAGACCAGGTACTTTACACAAGACATTCTGAACCTCCCGCTCCTCCCCTTTAGCAAATTTATAACTTACTCTCTTAATTGTATTAATAAAGCAGAAGCAGATCAGATGAAGTAAAGAAAAGAAACAAAATTACTGCAATGAAAGTGTTTAATGTGTTGGATAATAAAGTGAAAGTTATTTTTGTCTTTCTGTTTTTGCTTTTTCCCCCCACCTGTTTTCACTTCTAAAGGACGTGAGTTTGCACTTTGTCCTTTCTGGTTGTCTGCATGTCTACCAGCGGATGATCAACAAGCAGGAAGATGTCTGTTTGTTTGTCACCCATCCGGGAGAGATGGTGGGCCAGCTCGCTGTGCTCACTGGAGAGCCTCTTATATTTACCATCAAGGCTGTCCGAGACTGTACTTATCTGAAGATCTCAAAGTCCGAGTTCTATGAGTGAGTCTTTCGGCTTTAGTGTGGGTAAACTTTACAGTGCAAGAGATGCAAATAAGGTTATTTAACATTATATCAAACAGAATGAAAGGACAAAAGTCAATCATGCAATTCGTATATGCATCCAGAGGCTATAAAAGCTTAAAACTTAGAAAAATTAAACGTTCAGTAATTTTTTCTTAAGTAATCTTCCAGTTTTTAGTTATATTTCAGAGTGTATCTATTCAGTTCTCTCTCTTACTGTTACGTGCTGCCCCCTGCAGGATCATGAGGGAGCAGCCCAGTGTGGTGCTCAGTGCAGCCCACACGGTGGCAATCCGCATGTCTCCTTTTGTCAGGCAGATGGACTTTGCTATTGATTGGATGGCTGTAGAAGCTGGCAGAGCCCTGTACAGGTACTTATTTTTTTCCAATTTATGTGCAAACAGTACTTGAATTATTTACTTAAAGGTATTCTTATAGTAAATGTAAAATATGTTTGTTTTGTTTTTTTATCCTCACATCAACAGACAGGATGACAAGTCAGACTGCACCTACATTGTTCTGAATGGACGTCTGCGTTCAGTCATCCGCAAGGCAAATGGCAAGAAAGAACTGGTGGGGGAATATGGTAGAGGAGAACTTATTGGAGTGGTAAGAACAAGGCACTTTTAGCGTCAGTCAAAGTCTCACCCTACCTGTGTGTGAGAAGATACTAGCTATAAATATAAGCTTAAGATGATTAAGTTCAAAAAACAGCTGTTTTGCTGAGGTCTTGAGCTAGGACTGGGAGTAGAGTAGTCTTTTTGTTTAACATTGCTTGTGGTGAGATATGGCAGCATTTTTACCACATCTGGACAATTTAAATTAATTTTTTTTATTTTCTTAGTTTTGAGTGACTGATTAATCCAATCATGTATCAGGTGGAAGCCTTGACCAAACAGCCAAGAGCTACGACGGTCCATGCTGTGAGAGACACTGAGCTGGTTAAACTGCCCGAGGGAACACTTAACAATATCAAACGACGATATCCACAGGTCTGTGACTTTGTCCTTGAAACCTTATTAAGGTACTATGTACTGCGTAATAACATAGTTTCTTTTCTATTTTCTGTACTTTTGTATTTAGGTGGTGACGAGGTTGATCCACTTGTTGGGTCAGAAGATTCTGGGAAATCTGCAGCATGGTCGTGGGCCATTCTCAGGTGAGTCAAGTCAGTTTAACAGGAAAATATCTGATTAGTCAATCAGTCTAAATATAAGAAAACACTTGGAAAATAGACATAAAGTGAGCATGAGCTAATGAACAAGGTTCAACGTTGTCCATGTAACTAATGCAGAGTCATTTGAGGCTGTTAATCACCTTATTCAAAAATGTAATGGTATTCTAAATGTTGCATACATTGCAGACCTACACACACAGACTACTATTGCACATTGTTGGTGTGACACACACACACAGATTAGTTTGTTATATTAGTTTGGTTAGTGTTTCTAATGTTAGCAGTGTTCTATTCTTTTCAGCTGAGTGTCCCCACACCTATGCAGGAGTAGTTGTATGCTAATTTACCTTGACACAGCTTACATAGAGCTGTTGCTTTTGTAGATAAAAAATACTGCAGAACCACACTGGTTTATGGGGCTGTCATCTGTTTTACATTCTACCTTGTTTGTATCAACATTCATGTCACAGAGAGAGCGAGGTGCTTCTGTCTGCTTGGGCTGCAGTCCCTGGTAGTGATCCATTGCTTTGTAGCATCTTATAACTAACAGATTCCTGGTGTTGTAATTAACAATATTTAAATAATTTAACCAATTGTTGTTTCTGTTCCTGACTAGTGAGGGCAGCAACACACATATCCCTTTTCACAATCCAGCTGTGCTCTTACAGCCTTTAGCTTTTCTTATTTACTCCATTTGAACACGTTCTCTATTTTCTAGGTTCAGCCCTCAGTCTGCCCAGTATGACGACAAGTGCTGATGTCACCAACCCGGCTAGCAACCTCTCTACTGTCGCTGTGCTGCCTGTTTGTGATGAAGTGCCGATCAACGCTTTCAACCTGGAGCTCAGCCATGCCCTTAGTGCCATTGGTAAACCCCCCCGTCTGCCCATCGTCCAGACGTCTGTCTGTGAGGTTTTACCTTTAGGGTCTTGAGACTCCAAAACCACAAGGAGTAGAGCCATGAAATTTGGCATAACTGTTTAAAGCTGGGCAACACAATTCATATTCCTGGCTGCTTAGTACAATTTGTACAATTTGGCTATATTTATTTAAAGTGGAGAGTAACAACTTGGACGGTTTCAGGCTGCTAATGCTATGATAATATATGCAAATGGAATGCAGCAGCTTTCTCATGTCTGATTGGCTTAGCCTAATCATGTGATCATATTGTGCTGATTAGCTATACCTACTTGACCATTATTGGCTGAAATGGAGAACATGTGGATTCACCATATCTATTTGAAATGGGGCTGTAATGTTATCCTGACTTCTACATTTATTTTATATTTTCATTAATTGCGGGAGGATATCCCTATAGGTGATGGGTCTTGCTTTGCTTGATATACAATCTGTTTGACATTTGTAGGTCCTACGCTACTATTAACCAGTGACATAATCAGAGAGCGCCTGGGTGCTTCTGCTTTGGACAGGTCAGTCTAATAATCAGAGAATCATCTCACCCAATTTTGTCATTATCAGAGGCCTTTTTCTTGTTATATGCAGTACCAGTCCTGTATACTTGGGCTTTTGTTTTTCATTTTTGTTTGTTTGTTTGGTAGTTTTTTTATTTATTTATGCATTTTCTAGAGACAGCCAGTGCAAATGAATGCTATAAATGCTGTAGGCATGGTTCATGTTACATACTTATGTTTATATATATATAATATACACACACATAAACAAATTACCTTTGCTACGTTCCATACCTCCCAGTCAAATCAATCAAAATGTTATACAACACCCTCATCTTTCCTTTTCTCTCTATCCATCAGTATCCATGAGTATCGTCTCTCCGGCTGGCTGGCCCAGCAGGAGGATATCAATCGGATCGTCCTGTACCAGACAGACAACAGCATGACCCCATGGACACAGCGCTGCATCCGACAGGCTGACTGCATCCTCATTGTTGGCCTTGGGGACCAGGAACCTACACTAGGAGAAGTATGCGTGTGCGAGCAAAGAGCTGGGAAGAGGGAAATCTAATGGCAACAGTTAAACTTTAACTCTCTTGTCTTCCTCCAGTTGGAGCAGATGCTGGAAAACACAGCAGTCCGAGCTTTGAAGCAGCTGATCCTTTTGCACAGAGAAGATGGACCTGGGCCTTCCAGGACAGTCGAATGGCTCAACATGCGCAGCTGGTGCTCAGGGCATCTTCATCTCAAGTGTCCCCGGAGAGTCTTCTCCAGAAGAGGTCCCAGCAAACTGGTACAAAGCAAACTTTTATTTAATTTCTAGATGCTTTCTGTTAATTTACTGTTAGTGGTGAGCAGAATTCCAAATATCAGTATGTTAATTTCTAGAAGGTAGAATAATATCTACAACTGTGGTTTTGGTTTTACAAGTCAATACTGTAAAGCCCATTGCACAAGTCAACATCAAGTGTGGGATTTACCAAGGAGATGCCCTGTCCCCACTGCTGTTCTGCATAGGCCTGAATATCCCTCAGTCCTGTGGGACTTCCAGATACAGACAGACAAATTTGTGATGGCTAACCAACCGGACATCATAGTTATGGACAAAGAAAGAAAGAAAGCCATAGTGATAGATGTTGCAATACCAAGTGATGGCAACATCAAGAAGAAGGAACACGAGACGCTTGGTGAATACCAAGGGTTCAGAGAAGTGCTAGAAAGGATGTGGAAGATGAAGGTAACAGTGGTCCCCGTGGTAATTGGAACACTCGGGGCAGTGACCCCCAAACTGGGAGAATGGCTCCAGCAGATTCCTGGAACAACATCTGAGGTCTCTGTCCAGAATAGTACAGTCCTGGGAACAGCTAAGATACTGCACAGGACCTTCAAGCTCCGAGGCCTCTGGTAGAGGACCCGAGCTTGGAGGACAAAAGACCGCCCACAGGGCGAGCTGGGATTTTTATTTATTTATTTTTTAGCCATGTCATTGAGCCCTATTTGCTGTTCTCCATAACTGTATAATGCAGATTTAACATTGATACACATAAAACTTAACTCCTGTGTTGTATTTCCATGTGTTTTGTTTTCTGTGTTTGTGCAGAGGGAGGTATATGAGAAGGTCTTTGAGAAAACGGCAGACAGACACAGTGACTTCTCTCGGCTGGCCCGAGTCTTGACTGGAAACAGCATTGCTCTTGTGCTTGGAGGAGGTGGTGCTAGGTGAGCAAAGTTGGTGAGATTTTAAAAAAATGTGCAGTTAATCATTGTGTGGTAATATATGGAAGGATTTATAATGTGTGAACACATGCCTGTATACAAAGTAAAGCAGCATTAGGAAAATGTGTCAGTTTGGAACCCATTTTAAATACTTATGTTGTAGTCCTCAGCGTCTTGTGTACTTCCTTGTTCTTAGACAAGTTGTCTCCCTCCTGCAGGGGCTGCTCTCATGTGGGTGTGATTAAAGCTATGGAGGAAGCAGGGATTCCTATTGACATAGTGGGTGGGACCTCAATAGGTTCATTCATTGGTGCACTTTATGCTGAAGAAAGGAGTGCTGTTAGAACCAAACAAAGAGCCAGAGAGTGGTCTAAGGTACACATATGTATCACTATCAACACGTTAATTTTATCGCTCATCTCTGCTGACATTTAAGTTTGTTCTGAAAATTAGGAAAATATCTACTAATTCTCTGCAACTCATTATTTAACAGGCGATGAATTCAGTGTTTAAAACAGTCCTGGATCTTACCTATCCCATCACCTCCATGTTCTCTGGCTCTGCGTTTAACACCAGCATCTATAAAGTGTTCCAGGACAAGCAAATAGAGGTGAGAATGTGGTACAGCAAGCTTTGCCATATGACATAAGCATCATGTTTTTTTTAAATCATTTACTGGTAAAAACTAATGCTTTCCTAGGACCTGTGGCTGCCATACTTCAATGTCACCACTGACATCACGGCCTCAGCCATGCGTGTTCATCAGGATGGTAAGTGACAGCTGATCTGACTGCAGGGGCCGTTAGCCCTCTACTGTGTTAATAGCTTAAATGTTTTAAGATTTAGTCGAGCTCACCACAGCGTGTTTGTATCTTACATTAACATTATGATTACATGGAGCGCATTTACTAGGATTATGTAATAGCTCGCATTCATACATACATTTAAGTGGGAATGAACAGTTGCTTCTTTCTAAATTTAACCCAACTTAATCCATTTTTACTGCCCTGAATGAAAGGAAACTAATGTGTGAAATTGAGTTAATATATAATTAAATGCTTGCAGCAGTCAGGAATACAATGGTACAGTGATCAAAGCTGTTATCTAAGTGAATATATCAGCATGTTGTTCCACTCAATAAAGTGTCAGGAGTTACTAAAGGCATTTTAATTTCTCTTATTTTCTAAATGGCAAGTCTGTAAATCTTATAGGTATAGGCTTGACCTGAAGCACAACACAAACATTTAACTGGCTAATGGATTATGAGGGTGGCATTTCTGCATGTTCTCAGAAATGAGGTTGGAGGTGGGTATAGTCCAAACTAAACTGAAGCTGGCGTGTCCTCAATCTCCACTTAAACAAATGCTAATGTGGTTGATAATATGACTAAAATGGCAAGATGTCTATTTGTTTAAAGGGGACCTAGGATACTTGTCCTTACTTTCTATCATATATACAAGGGCAAATTTTCAAATAATGAGGTCACCATATGTACAAGTAATCCCTATGAGCCAAAAGCTCAGCCTTCAGGCTGCTCTGAATGCTTAGTTTCAGACTGTTTTTCCAGTAAATGATAAATAAATTTTGTAATCTAAATCATGCAAAAACACTCAAGTAGCATCCAAGAATAAAGACATGGATCTGAAAATGAACGAAACAGGTCCCCTTTAACTATGTCCACTACCCATTGGAGGATGCTTGAAGTCATTCTGGAAGCAGGTTTAAGTTCATAACAAAAACATAAGGAAACTAAATGTCTGAATGTGTGATTACGTTGCAGTTGTTAAAGGTAAATACTATGTAACCTCATTCATTTGCAAAGGTATTATTTTTCCTGCAAAATCATGCCAGTTTCAACCTTGTTTGGAGTATGCCTCAGTTAAAGGGTAACAATGAGATTTTGCTGAAATCTGAAAAATGTGTTCTGTTTGACTTGCTCAAAAAATGCACCATCACTAACAGTAGCCAAAGTAGATCTCTGCAATCTGAAATGACTGACCATGAAAACTCCCTCAAATCCAGTTTGTCATTTTCTGTGCCCTGTCAAGTCAGTGTAATGCTAATTTCTAATATTCAATTAGAATTTTTACATTAAATTAGGGTAGTTTTGACAATGTCAGTATTTTAAATAAATTGGATGATTGCTGGATTTGAGGAATTTGTAAGTTTTCAGGTCTGAGTCCTGCAGCTAAAACACGTTGAATGCTCATGTTTGCATCTTTGGCATGTGGATGAACTAACCGCTAGAGCTACGCCTCCTCACTCGGTTTCATTGTTCCCATCATTTGCCTCTTGTGCCTGCTTAAATTTCTTTCTTTCTTTCTTTCTTTCTTTCTTTCTTTCTTTCTTTCTTTCTTTCTTTCTTTCTTTCTTTCTTTCTTTCTTTCTTTCTTTCTTTCTTTCTTTCTTCATGTGCTAATTTAATAAACATGTAGCTTTTCTATCATTTTATGTTCATCAGATATGTGTTTAAAACTCGTTGATTAAGCCCTAGATATAAGCTATATGTCTGGTCTTTCTGAACATGGAGAGACATCACAGATGTCCCCATTTATAATTTACAGCGAAGACAAAATAACCTCTGTAGTCACTCACCCCAAAATACTGAATCTTCTCACATGTCAACATGTAGGTTCCAGAACAACTTACCTTGTCATTTAGTGATCCCATCCCATGTTGCAGCCATCACTTCTTCACTTCCATTTTGTGCTTTCTGTAGTATGATTTTTTTTTTTTTGGTTTGCTTTTGTCCAGCATTTCTAGCTTGGTGCTATCATAATTATTTCACTTTGACTTGAGTCGTTGATGATCATAAGGCAGAGTTAGGATTACTTGCTCTGGTTTTATCCAGCGAGGAACACTGCCAAGACAGAAATTAGAAAGTTGTGTGAAGCTATACAGAAATTGCGAATCTTTTATGAAAAAACTAATTTACCTAAGATATTTTCTTCCTCCTTTTCAGAGGATTTAGTTGAAGGCCTAAGAGTCTCTGTCTCTCTCTTTCTGTCTGTTCATCTCACATATTTCTTACAGTTATCCCATCCGCTTGTCTTTCTTGCATCTTGCTGGATGAACCAGCCACCTAACAGTGCTAATATTATTTTTTTTCTTATATGCTTAAGGAACACATCAGATAGCATCAATGGTCTTTTTTTTTTCATTCAAATTTCCACTCACATTCTGTTTTTTTTTTTCTTCCTCCTTCATCTGTTTTCATTTATGTCAAAAAAATGTCCTTTCCCTCAAATAGTTAAATTGTAATGGTTATTGAGTACTTGTGCAGTTTTGTTATATATAAAATTGGGGTCACATTAGAATTGACATTTTCTTAAAATCACAGTGTTATTTTGATGAGATTATACTCCCATTTCTCTTTTTAGCTCCCTGCAGCTTTTTACCATTTCTTCACTATCTTGCAGGCATTTCTTTCTTCATGTTCCTGTAGTGTTCTCTATTCGTCTCTCTATTCTTTGCATTTCTTTTCCCCCATCTGTGACGTGGAGTCCGGCCCATATTTGATGTGTTGCTCCTTCTCCATCTCCATTTCCTGACAGGTTGTGTCTGGCGCTATGTTAGAGCCAGCGCCTCCTACACCCCCTATTTACCTCCCCTGTGCGACCCCAAGGATGGCCACTTGCTTGTGGATGGTTGCTATGTTAACAATGTCCCAGGTCAGATTTTAAACACCCGCTCACCAAAACTTCCCCTCCCTCCAATCCCCAAGTTGACAATCAACCACCTGGCTACCCTCCTCTTCTTTCGCCACCCTCTCAAGTTCTCAATCTAACTAACCCCACCTTGACTTGGTGGATATTGGGAGCCCATGGTTTGGAAGGAAAAACTACATCCAACATACATCTTAAAGCCCAGAGTGCATCTTATTGTCTCTCCCTTAGAATTTGATATTCACATAGAGGACACATTTTATCCACTTAGCTTAGTGCCACCTGAAAAATCACAAACTCCATTGTTTATTTGATCTCAGGTTTTGTCCATGCATGTTTGGGCATCTGTGGGTCATAGAGAGATGCATGATCAGGCTTCCTCTGACCCCATCTATTTGCTAAAACTCTCCTTTCTCCTGTAACATTGAGGATGTGGCATGTCTTCATGCACCACTGTACTCGGCTTTATTCTTCCTTCTTTGTTTTTTTCCCAAAAACTATCACTTGCATGTAGCTCAACTTAGCCTTAGCTTGATGTTAATAGATTTTCAGCTGGGGATCAGGTGTAGAGAAAAGACAGTACTCTATTTTGAATGTGCTCTATTGGAGCTAGTGAAGGGCTGTGATCTACATGTGATTGTTAACATCACATGTAGATCACTGTGTGTCAGATGGACTGAAAAGAAACTTGATTCCCTGCTTCTATTTTATTTTAGTCATGTCTGCCTACAGGAGCATGTTCAGTCTCTCCCACCCAGCTGCTGACTTCTCCCCTGGCTTTACTTGTGCTTTTATAGGCCAGCCAGTATTTTTGT
>JASGAU010397430.1:0-22062 GCA_030220045.1 Australoheros facetus
ATATATATATATATATATACTGTATGTGTTTCCAAAAACTTGAAAATAAATATAATCTTCAACTAAAAGGCTGATGCTGTTTTAAATACCTGTAGAGGTCACTTAACAGTAACTCATGTGTAGGGGTAGATACACCAATAACTTTTGTCATAATTAGGAGGGCAGACTTCATTAAGTATGACTTAAATGAATGGAAATAAATAATGTTTTCCTTCACGGGCATTCAGCTATATGTAAGGTGGATGTTGGGGTGGATAGATGGTTAAAAAAAAAAAAAGCATTCAGCTTTAGGGTTAGGGTTAGTATCCTCATCCTCTCTGATATAAACAGAGAATAGCATAAAGTCAGCTACACTTCTGGGATATTGATCTGGTCAGTAAGCAGCAGAGGGGAGTGTAAATCAGTTTCAGCTGCTTTGGTGTTCATGAAATTACCAACAGGTGCACTAGAGGGGCAACAATGAGACAACCCCCAAAACAGGAATGGTTTTACAGGTGGAGAACACTCACATTTTTCCCTCCTCATCTTTTTGGACTTTTTTTTGTTCCACTAGTTTTTCATTTGGCTGGGGTCTATGTCACTATTGGTAGCATGAGGCCACACCTAGACCCTGCAGAGGTTGCACAGGCAGTCCAGCTCCTCCAGGAGCAGCAAACCTTCTGCCATTGACAGAAGGTTTGCTGTGTTGCCCTACGAAATGACTTCTACCAGGTCACTGGTGTGAATGTCTCTGACCAAACAATCAGAAACAGACTACATGAAGGTGGCCTGAGGGTCTGACATCCTCTAGTGGGCCCTGTGCTCATTGCCTGGCACCATGGAGTCCGATTAGCATTTGCCATAGAATACCAGAACTGGCAGGTCCATCACTGGGACCCTGTGCTTTTCACAGATGAGAGCAGGTTCACCCTGAGCGCATGTTACAGATGTGAAAGTGTCTGGAGAAGCTGTGGGGAATGTTATGCTGCCTGTGACACCATTCAGCACCACCAATTTGGTGGTGGGCCAGTGATGGTCTGGGTAGGCTAAGCAATGGCACCCTGACTGCCATCAGATATTGAGATGAAGTCCTCTGGACCATTATTAGACCCTATGCTGAGGTCTGTGCGTGCAGGTTGTTGAATTTACATGCAATGAATCTTTTGAAAGTAATAAACTTTCATTGGAACATTAACATAGAAGCTGATCGATCCCAAAACAACACATTAGAGAGAATTAATGCCTTCTCAGATACTCCCATTCATAGTGTGTATAATAAAAGCATCTCATTTCCAAAAAGCCCCCAGCATACTCTAACTGCTCTTGTTTGGATGCTCTTTTTACTCCCCCACCCCATCCCAGAGAATTACATTATTTAGCTTTCCTACTCATAAAGCCGTTTTCCTATTTCTATGTCCAATCTCAGGCCACAGCTGTATGCCCAGCTGATGCGGTTTAGGGAGAAATGTTTGCAGTGATGTTAATCTGTCACCACCTCTACATCTATATGGATCACTCTGTGTTTGACAGTATGTTACTGTATTTCTAATATTTTACTACAATCACCTTCTCATATTACAGTATTTAAATCTTTTAGTAGTCAGTTAAATTTGATTGGTTGCCCCAGTCAAGCCTCTGTGACAGATATAGATTGGTATTTTTTGGTTTGATGCTGTAGTAAACAGAATAAATTGCATCTGGATTTATTTTTGGTAGCAAATGGTTTATGTTTTATAATAAATTGAAAAAAATTCTGTCATCACTCACTGCCACCTTAAAATCTTCACCTATGTCACCCTCATGTACACACCCCAGTGTGCATGGATGTTGAGTATGCACCACTGTTTCATGCTGAACTGGGATTTCTCAAAATCCTGGATTAGAGCATTATAATCTGGTTGTTGTGGCATTATGGAGTGCTGTCGCTCATAAAAGATACCGATTCTGTTGGTAGGGTGTCCCCTGGATGTGCAGAGACACACGCTGATTAATAACACTGTAATAAGGCAGCACAAGTGGTAGGAACAGGAGTAGGATTTTACAGCTTTTATCATTTTACTGTAAATTAAAAGCAATCCATACTTATTTGTAAATCACCTTCAGAACTCATTGGTGAATCTGAAACTATAAGTCATTAACATCAGGCTGTATTGTCATAATAACGTAGTCCAAAGCTGGAAGCTGGCCACGGTACAGCAGATGTTACTGTAGGTTGTCTTCGTTATGCAAGGGGGAAAGATCACCCAAAGGAGCTTAGCTCTGAGAGAGAGCGCCTCTTGGAAAAAAAAGCAGTTTATCACAGTGTCTTTTCACAGAAGTCAAAATTTAGCTACTTTAAGGTCTCAAATGGTGCACTCTCACTTTTTTCAAAATTTGTTCCATGAGGTTTGCATCAAACGGCATCCCTGGCTATAGTTCACCACCACAGATGGCTCTGCCTGCTACGGAAAGGCATATTCTCATGTTGGCATACTGCTAGATAGCATGTCTTTATTTACACATTTTATAGAGAGAACTGAACTGCCGTGTGTGGCAGTAATTATGGGGTGGTGATCAGCATGTTCACCATGAATTTTAGAAAATGTACTATTTCATTATATTTTTAGGGTGTCTGTTTAACATCTGGGAAGTGACAAGATATGGAAGTTAGACCTCTAAATGAACGGCTGAAACACATGACAAGAAATTCTGTTGTGTATAGCACAGACCAGTTTGTGCACATAAGAAATCATTTTCTTTAGTGACACTTGTTTGCTGCTTAATCACTTTTGTTAGCTAGTGCAAACTGGTCCCTATTTCTTATCGAATACTGCCATAACTCCTACATTTATCATATTGATTTTAATCATTTTATACATTTATTTAAACAATGAACTAAACAGCTGCTAAACTGAGCAAACTAACAAAGTGAGGCAGAATCTGTTGCTAACATTACTATAGAAAGCTAACATTAACATTCCCACTAAACAGCACGCTAACATTTAATATCGCTATCATATACACTACCTTGTTTGCTAGTTGATATTAATACGTCCATCCATACATTTTCTTCCACTTATTCTGCTCCAAAAATTTTTTTAAATCAGAGCATTAAACCAATTAAATATCTGGGATATGAGGGTGACTTGAGGGCACGACATTCTCAAGTGGGCCCTGTGCTCACTGCCCAGCACCGTGGAGCCTGATTGGCATTGGTGTCCTGTGCTTTTCACAGATGAGAGCAGGTTCACCCTGAGCACCTGTGACAGACGTGAAAGGGTCTGGAGAAGCCGCGAGAACATTATTCTGCCTGTAACATCATTTAGCATGACTAGTTTGGTGGTGGGTCAGTGATGGTCTCAGGAGGCATATCCACAGAGGGATGCACAGACCTCTGAAGGCCAGACAGCGGCATCCCGACTGCCATTAGGTATCAGGATCAAATCCTTGGAACCATTACCAGACCCTACGCTGGTGCAGTGGGTCCTGGGTTCCTCCTGCTGCCCACCAATGCTCAGCCTCATGTGGTGAGAATATGCAGGTAGTTTCTGGAGGATGAAGGAACTGAAGCCACTGACTGGCCCCCACACTTAGCTGACCTAAATCCAATAGAACACCTCTGGTAAATTATGTTTCGGTCCATTCAACTCTGCAGGTTGCATCTCAGACTGTCCAGGAGCTCAGTGATGCCATGGTCCAGATCTGGGAGGAGATCCTAAAGATCTCCATTTGTTATTTCTTTAGGAGCCCCGTCATTGTCAGGCATGCATACAAGCATGTGGGAGTTACACATTGCTGCAATGAATTTTTGACCAAATGGACTCACCTGCTCCATCATTTTTTCAGTTTGATTTTTGGGACTTCTTTGAATTCAGCCCTCTGCAGGTTGATAATTTTAATTTCATCAAACGATGCGACATCCTTTCTTTCCTAACATATTACCCAGTCCACATCAGTATAGCTATTAAGCATGATTCTTTTGAGAACTGATGTGTTTTCAAAGTGTTCCTTTCATTTTTTTGAGCAGTATATTTTCAGTGATATAGGTCTGTTGAATTTCTTGTTGGTTTAGAAAATTGAGTTTTGTTTGCAAGTATTGACTCTATTTAGCTCTGTTTTTTGTTCTACAGTAAAGCCTTAGCTCCTTTTAGGTGCTGAATGCTACACTGCATTCACCATCCAGCACCTTGACTTATTTGGCTGCATTACAGTGTTTTTTTTTTTCTTCTTCTGCTGAGTGGGGTGATAATTTGAATTTAATGTCAAGACTACAAACTACAGAACCTGAACCCCAGGCAAAGCAATAGGGTGCAAAGAGGTGCTATTTTAGTGTTACTACCTGGAGGCAGGGTGTTTTCTCTGCGTCTCCATCAGTCCTCTGCGTAGCTATTCTGCCTTTGCTACACTCATCGTGCTTCTCGTGGTTCTTCTCATCTCTTAAACAGCTCCGTGGGTGTTTGGCCTGTTATTTTAAGCACGATCACCTTCCCGCCGTGTAAGAGTTTCTTCTCTGTTGTGTGTGTGGTTTTTTTTTTGTGATGCCATGCTAAGGTTGCAAGGCTTAAATAAATTTGTAGTCACAGAAATTTAATTAAGCAGAGCTGTGGTGGAAGCTCACTGAGATTAATTCCCCCCTCTGGATCCAAGCCAGGCAGCAGCATTGATTTTTTTTTCTGCATTGTGATATCATGTACAATAGTATTGAACCTTTATAAAACAAAACGTGCTGGGTTTTGTTACGTAATGTCTCCTGCCTTAATTTTTGGTTCAGTCTGGTGTCAGCTGTCAAAAATCATATTAACCTCCAGTTTAATATTTTACTTGAATATGTTTAGTTTGAGGTGTTGTAGTTTTAGATATTTTAGAGATATTTTAAATGATTTTTTTAACCTAACCTTATAAATGGACTGGTACGTATACAGTGCTTTTGGATCACTCGGGTCCAATGCCGTCCTTCTGTCTTCATGAACCACCCGGGGAAAAGTAATATTAATAGGTTACAGCAGAAAGCAAAATATATAACAAAACACAAATGTCAGGGTTAACACAAAATACAGCAAATGATGTGCACAATGTTATATGAAAACAGTAGTGCACGCGTGTAGGGTTCTTTCTGCCTAAATGTGACATATGGCATGTACAGGGTCAGTACAGGCCACCCAGTAACAATTAACAGTCTGAGCTGGTTGTTTCGGTGCTGCTGTTAACCAGCGGGACGTCCCCAGCACTGATTCCTGATTGGACAGACAGCCTTTACAGATGCTGCAGTCGTTGTTTAATTCTACAACATCTGGCCCATAAAACCACGAGACGGCAGCACCTGTCTGCTTTGGGTCGTTTCTTATGTTCAAGGTCATTAGTGTTTTCTCAAAGCACACCTCCTTTAGTTTATTTATTTATTTTCGGGGGGTGGTGGTGGTGTTCACGACATGTCATTTTACACCAGTCTCTGCTGATTTAACGACTGATCTGATGTGATGTGGTCATACAGTCAAATTCTGAAAAACTGACTCCACTGATTATATTCTCATAAAAGTAATGTTAGCCAAGTAGCAATATCATCCATTAATGGCCTAAAAATCGCCAATCAATACCTTCTTTCAGTCTGTCCTGTGTGGCTTTTCTTTGAGCTGTCTCTTGAAAAACAAAACAAAAAAAAATACCTAATTTGCATTCTACAATCATGTCTCCTAAAAATTCCCATATAGCTAACTTCTCAATTCTCAGTATGTTTGGGTTGAAGTGTATTTTCATGAAGAAAGGCAGTAGTACAGAGTAAACACATTTAAGTAGATGGGCATGGGTTACATAATGCAAATATTGGGCCTACACCCAGGAGACAGAGGTTTGATACCTATGTGGGACTATGACTTTGAGACTTTTCATCTCAGTTTCTTTAGGCTTTTCGTATGTTCTTTGCGGTTTGGTTTGATTTAGCCACCTAAGTTTATGTTAAGAAATCGACCAAACCCTTTCACAGTGTTGTTTAGATGTCAAGGTAAAGAGAGGTGAGTTCTGGAGACAGTCGCGAAATCTGAAATCCTCCGCCTCCACCTCCACCTGCGCCGGCACCGTACAGACAGGCGTTTAGCGTGGAGTACAGCGTATATAGCAGTCCCCACCCCCAGGTGGCCATTCTATTTTTAAGACAACACCTGGTGACTTTTCTCACAGAAAATTTGGCAACACTGCATGATTTTTCTGTCGCAGGGTTTGATACAGAGATCTTGTCAAAGACTCTGCAGAAGTGAGATGATAAGAATTAGTATGTGAACCAAGAAAGGCTTTCACCAGCTCTGCAGCCTATTCAAAGTGGAGACCTCTGTTTAATTCAGATGTCAGTCCACCTGTCAGACCTATCTTTGTGAACAGGAGACATCCAGTAGGTCCAAAAGGCAGATCTGTCAGTGTTACTGAGGTTTGACACAGTAGAAGACTTTCTGCAGGTCTCCAAACCTTATCCACATCTTTGTTTCCATAGCAACACAGCCCTCCAACTTCTATAATTCATAGTTTATTTTTGAAGCAGTTGTATTATAGTGTAGCTTGTTCCTTATGGACAGACCTCCAGATGAAACTTAGTGTGCTTATGTGTTTAATACTGATTAATACAAGCTGAGTATCTACATGTAAGGTTGCCCATGTTAAATATTTAATCCCAGATTTGCATTTGCTGGGATAACCGACAGCATCCCATAATGTTTCACGTTTGTCTGTTTAATGGACTGTACGTGCTTTTGCACAGAAGTTCATGTCTGAGCTGACATTAAGCAGCTGGTAGTCTTGTGTTAGTTTTCCTTTTATCGCGACATTGAGGACGCTTAATTTTTATGTTCTATTTGGTGACATCCTACGTTAAGTGCAATTTAAATAAAAGGTGGTGGTTTGTATTGTAGCCTCACAGCAAGAAGACCCTGGGATTGAATCCAGCCGGGAGCCTCCTGTGTGGAGTTTGCATGTCTTCCCTGTGCCTCTCCAGGTACTCCTATGGTTTAAAGAGCTGCTTTCAGTGTCAACTGATCCTAAAATAGTTGTAACTGTGAATATGAGTGTAAATAGTTGTCTCTGTATTAGCCTTGTGACAGACTAGTAGCCTGCCCGGGGTGTAGCCGGAGGGGTGTGTGGGGACATTTAATGGCTACACGTTACCAGACTTTACCACACATAGACCAAATGTTTTTTGGGGTCATCACAAGTTTCAGACTCAAGCATGTTGTGTTCCTTTCCAGTAAACCTCTTCAAGCACCTACAGTATTTCATGTACACACACGTAGATTACATTTTCCCCCCACTGCAAGAACATAAAGTAGTACAAGTGGCTTTACTCACCATCCCTCCTCCCTCCCGCTGACAGCGAGCCATATGGCGGATGACAGATTAAAAACGTTTGTCGTCTGTGCCTGCCCTGCCCATTGGATTACCAGCTCACTGATGAGTGTGTGTGTGTGTGCGGGGGGGGTTCTGCAGACATTACAGATGAAGAAGTATACTGACTTTCTGTTTAAAGCCAGGCTTAAACAGGTAGGTCTGGCTCTAGCGCTGTCTCTTTAAAACACGCATTTACCCATGATCTCATGTATTGCTTGCCCTAATTTGATCAGTTTATTGTACAAATGGTGGCTCTTTGGTGAAATAAAATGCAGGAGTATTTAAGTAAATTACGGCCAAGAGACGTTTAGTAAAAGTGAAAAGGCAAGCTGGTGCCAAAGCAGTCTGACTGCATGTGTTTTGATAAGTAAGGCCGGGATTATTCGTCCTTGCATCCATGAGTCTGCTTGGTTCCACTTGGGTCTGCGTGATGCACCAACTACACATGCACCCCAGGCAGCAGATGACTCCAGCTGCCCATGTCCATGTCTGCAGCAGTGTTTATTTGAGGCCTAATGGAGATGAGCTGCAAGAAGTCCATTAGCCTAGCATGACCACGTTGTGGCTACTAGCTCTGTTTCTACACAACACTACAGTGTCAAACACCATATGTTACTCAAACAGATTCACTTATACTGTGCTACATGCATATCCTTTTGAGGACCTGCATATTAAAACATAAGCTTGTTTTCAGCTCCACTGTGAGATTTATTCTGCAGGACTGGTCTCTAGGGACTTTACGTTCCTCCTGAGTGCTATTTGCTATCAAGTGACAGCTTTGAGTAATGTCCGGGGATGGTAACAAGAAGAGTGCAATGAAATTACCATTGAATCAGTACTTAACCCTTTGATGCCAAGTGCATCACATCTGATACATGGGTTTTTGTGATTTTTGTTTTGTTTTGTTACTTCTACATCATCAGTTTAATTTTTTTTAATGGAAAAACCTAAATAAATTGCACAGTGTATTTTTAAGCAATAAACTGCAAAAAAAAAAAAAAAACCTGCAAAAAAAAGCATTTTTTGATTCATCAGAATGTTTAATAAACTCCATTTTCAAATATATTGGGGTGTCCACTTTTTTTTAACTAATCACAGCATAAACTTTTTAATCCATATTTATATCTTAAACACACGTTTCAGCCCTGAACACTGGGAAGGAGTTTTTGCCTCATGTGAGGGAGTTCAATGTAAGGTGCAAAATGTGAAAAACCACAGAACATCTTCCCAGCCAGCTGAAACCTTGTTGTGTGCTCCAGCCCATCTCATTAACACCGTTTCCTGGCAATCTGTACTCTAATTGTCAAATAAAGGGCCAAATGTGAAGAAATGACTTAAACACGTTTGAAAATGGCCATGTAAAGATTGCACATATTATACTTTGGCTTTGTGATTTATGTCCATGGTTTACAGCCAACTATAGAAGGGTTGGCACATTATTGGCATTCTTTAACAATTTTTAGGGGTACAGTATTGCAATTTCATTGATCCTTAGTGGTTGAACATTGTACTGTACAGTATAGTTTGCTGCTTTTTTAAATGCTCTGCAGTGACTCTGTGTCCTATTTGTTCACACATATATGGATATGATACTGCTACTACACATAACTGGACTGCAGTTAACAAAGCCTGATATTATCATAAAGGGAGCAGGTCAGTTTTCTTACTTTACACCTGCTGTGGAGAGTGTACACAGCCTCAGCTAACAACCCCAATCTCCCACTCTCCTCTCCCCACACTCGTGAACAAGAAACTGAGATACTTAAACTACACTTAGGGCAGCAACTCCTCCCTGACCTCGAGTGAGCACTCCACCCTTTTCTGGGTGAGGACCATAGTCTCAGACCTAGAGGTGCTGATTCTCATACCTGCCGCTTCATGCTCGGCTGTGAACAGGCTGGAGGTTTTTTTTAATTATAGTTTATTCCAGATCAAAAGCAATCTGTATTACTGAGTTTCAGAGCTAATTTTCAGAGCTTCAGTTTCCCTCTATAACATCACGTATTTGCTTACTCAATTTATAATTATTCATTTTACATATAATCAGTTTACAATCATTCATTCATAGAAAACTCCAGAGCTGCTTTCTCACGTGGCTCTCAACAATGAGAAGTCTTTCTCCCTACGCTAACATATTCAGTTTATTAGAATTGTTTAGCTGATCTTTTTAACAGTGAGATTATTGTGTGAGTCATAGAGAATGGAGACATTTACCTCCCCGATGTCACACACAAGGACACACAAATGCACGTAAATCCACATCTGAATGTGGACAATTTGTGCGATGGACCTAACGTCTGAAGCTTCTATTTGACAGCACACCATTAATTGTGTGCTGCCAGTCCATTGCCATGAAAAGGTCTGTGTGACTTTTAATTTGCTTTCAGTCCAGCAAAATCAATACATCCCTGCTCTGGGCTGCAGTCTGACACAGATCTGCATTAGCAAAACAGTCTGCCTGCTTCCATTAAACAGTAATTGAAGTGAAGGTTGGTGATCACAGTGCCACAGAAAAGTCACTAAGAAGGACTAATGTTTAAAAAAAAGAAGAAAACATTGGGGGTCCACTGATATGACGGGCACTAGTGCTTTAGCTAGTCTTTGTATAGGTTTGATCCATCTATAGTCAGTGTTCAGGGGCCAGTGCCCAGGACTTAAATAGTGAGTGTGCTCCCCTTAACCCTTTTGACATTTCTTGAACAGATTCTTTAGGAGATATAGAACACCACTTTAGCACATGTGCACCAGAAAATCAGGGCTTATTTTTCAGTGTGGGTGAAGATATGTAGGAAAAGGTCACACCATGGCAGTTACACTGCCTATGGCCTTGTGGTTATGGGGTGGCTGTGGCTCAGGAGGTAGAGCAGGGCCCTGTACTACGAAGCGAGTTCAGCACACCCAGGGTATCTGCATGTGATTAATCTAAAAGGAGCGTTTCACGGATCATATGACTTTTCTGCCACAAAAAATTATCTCTGTCTCTATCTCTACCACCTAATCCAGAGATGTTATCAAATGGTTATCAAATAAAAATGAAAGTGTTTTCACCAGTACCAACGAGACTCGGCAGCCGATTAGAATCAAGTAGAACAACATTTATACATTTTCTGCGCCACCAAACGAATATGTGCACATTCCCGTGACACTGTTACACACAGTTTGTGTTTCATTCAGGTTTTTAGTAAGGTACGGCTTAACAAACTGCACATATAAAGCATATTCTCCCAGCAAAGAAAGTATCCATCCATTCACTTCCTCTTATCCTGTTCAGGGTCGCAGGGGGAGCTGGAGCCTATCCCAGCTGACATAGGGCGAGAGGCAGGGTACACCCTGTACAGGTCGCCAGCCTGTCACAGGGCGTACACAGAGAGACAGACAACATCCACAACATCCAGGTGTGAATGTGAGTGTGGATGTTGCAAAGAAACTATACTGCACTTAAAATATGCTGTAAATTAAAAAAAAACTAAAAACAGTGTTTTCTGGAGAATTGATTAGTTAATGGGCAGTAATTTCAAACCTGTTGATCTCTAATCTAATGTGCTCCAGAACAGGATAGGTTCACAGCACAAGCTAACATGGCAGTTTACTCTGTAAGAAGTGAACCACGTTCACAGTACAGAAAAACTAGGGTTAATCCTGAAGTTACCTGGATAAGCAAAAATCCTGCTTCACAGTGCAGGGCCCAGGTCATCTGCTAATCTGAAGGTTGGTTGTTCGATCCCTGGCTGCTCCAGTCGCGCGCCAAAGTATCCTTGGGCAAGATACTGAACCCCGAGTTGCTCCCGTTGCGTTCATCAGAGTTTGAATGTGTGTGTGTGTGTGGATGGGTGAATAAGACATGTTGCATATAAAGCACTTTGAGTGCTCAGGAAGAGTAGAAAAGCATTACATAAGAACAAGTCCATTTATGATTTGCCATAGTGTAACAGAGAATAGTGGATGGAGCTTCTTGGATGCCTCACAGTGCCCTAAGAAAAATACTAGCATGCCTCCTAGGTGAGGTGTTCTGGGTGTGTCCAGCTGGCCTCATTAGATCCACAGATGGCTCCACATTCATTTCTGTTTTGTTTTGTTTGTTGGTTTTTGTCTTTTTTCAAACACAACCCAAGTGGAATCCATGAACTTGCAAAGGGTTTTATTGCTATAATCAGTTTTAGTAGACAGCAAATATGCATATCAGCACAAATTTATTGGCCCATATTTGCCTTATAATGCTCGGTGTGCCTGTGCTGACCCCGCCCCCTCTCTTGTTTAGCATGCCGCCCTATGCCGACCACCCTATCTCTCCCTCTACATGCATAGCTGGGCTGGTGGGTGTAAAAATAGCTGGGCTGGAAGGGGGGGGTTGTTAGTCAATGGTCACTGAGTGGGAATTTGTAATGAGGAAGAGCTAGAACTCCGCTGCTTGTACTTACAGGACTTTAGTCCAGTCAAATGATCCAACAGGGACAGAACCTCACCCTCCTGCATGGTAGCCTGTAAGCTTTTAGGGGGAGGGCAGTTTACGCAGGGACAAGGAGTGGATTATCAGAGTGATTACTCACTTTGCTTCCTTTACGTTCTGATGGAAGAGACTTGAATAACTTGTACCATGGGCAACACAGCTATATGTAAGGTGTGCGGCTCAGACAAGGGCCTGAGGACTGTTGGGAGCCAGTCTAACCTAGATCAGAATGCTTTGCCAGACTACTATTGCGTGGAGCATTTTCCTGATCAGTCTCCTCTGATGCTGGTAAGATCTCACACAGGCAGGTGCAGCACAGACAACTAGGACACACCTGAAGTGCTCTTTGGTTCTGGAGTATTTTGGGAGATTTGCTCTGATGAGAAGGTCTTGAGTAACTTTTTTGAACCACTCAGAAGTCAGTTATTTTTAACTTGGTCACTGTCAGGATCCTTTGTTGTTGTCACTGATGCTCAATCTGCATACTTTTTAAAGTTTTTTTTTTGTTTTTTATCACATTAGCTGCCTTTGCATTAAAGTGATACAATTTTTGCTGCTCTTCTTTCTGCCTTTGAGTTATATGCTAACAGATATTGACCAAGTACCGAGATGTTCAGAGTTTAAGTGTTTTCATGTGTGCAGGCTGGTGTGTAAATGAGTGTGTGTGTGAGTGTGTAAGATGGGGTGAAGTGTTTTCCCCACTCCTCTCCCTTTAAAGGCCAGTGTGACATTTTTGTTCCTTAAGTATCCCGGCATAGCAGCGTGTGGACTCTTGTGGCTAATTTGAAAAGCAATGTAATGACTTCAGCAGCATGCTGCTGCTACTGGGAGTACAAGACCAGAAAATCATTTAGTCTGGACCCTGTCAGGGTTTTCCTAAAGGAACATGTGAGGATATATGTCAGTGGGGTAACAATATTTTGTTTGTGTCTCAATTTTATTGCTTGAATGTAAAAACATTTTGGAGTTGCTGGCCTGCTATAAGTATGTCTCAAACTATTTGGCAGAGGTCTAACAAAAAGTATTAATTAATTATAGGAGTGGTGTTGTGCTTTAGTTCAAATCATATACAACTTATCTTAGTGCATACCATTTTTGTAATTTTTATGTTCGTTTGTCAGATTCTGGTCAGCTTCTGAAATATAGTGTAAGTGCTTTAAGGAAACAGGGAGACTGAAAGTTTAGGGAAATTTAAACCCAGAGGTCGTCCCACTATTAGCAGTATAAACTCAGCCACCTACAGCAGTGCCTACAACAGCCACTTGCGATGCTCGCCACCATTTTGCCTCCACTTGTCTGGAATACTCTAACTTAAACGGGCTCCAAATGACTTTTTACATGTGTACCGAGAACTGAGGCAGTGGAGACTGTCTGACTGTTAGACTCAAACAGACTGGGGGCTGTGTGACTTCTAATACAATGATGGTTTCTGCACGCAAAAGCACAGATGTGCTATGGGTTCCCCAGTGACACTCATTACAGCCAGCCTTTACATGGAGGAAATGGAAAGTAAAACTCTGAGCTCCTTAAGAGGGAATGACACCTAGCCACTGGTTCAGCTGTGTAGATGATGCCTGGGTCAAGATAAAAACCAAAGAGGTAGAGGATTTTGCTGAGTGTACTTAGTGGTTTACCAGGGAGGATACATAAGAAAATACACTATTTTGCCAAAAGTATTCATTCGCCCATCCAAATGATTGAATTCAGGTGTTCCAATCACTTCCATGGCCACAGATGTATAAAATCAAGCATCTAGGCATGCCAACTGTGAAAGAATTGGTCGCTCTCAGGAGCTCAGTGAATTCCACCATGGTACCGTTATAGGATGCCACCTGTGCAACAAGTTCATGAAATGGGTTTCCATGGCCGAGCAGCTGCATCCAGGCCTTACCAAGTAGTGCAATGCAAAGCTTCAGATGCAGTGGTGTAAAGCACACCGCCACTGGACTCTAGAGCAGTGGAGACGTGTTCTCTGAAGTCACGCTCCTCCATTGCCAGGAGAACGGTACTTGTCTGACTGCATTGTGCCAAATGTAAAGTGTGGTGGAGGGAGGATTATGGTGTTGGGCTCGGCCCCTTAGTTCCAGTGAAAGGAACTCTTAATGCTTCAGCATACCAAGACATTCTGGACAATTTCATGCTCCCAACTTGGTGGGAACAGTTTGAGGATGGCCCATGACTGCACACCAGTGCACAAAGCAGGTCGGATGAGCGAGTTTGTTGTGGAAGAACTTGACTGGCCTGCACAGAGTCCTGACCTCAACCCACCAAACACCTTTGGCATGAATTAGAATGGAGACTTCAAGCCAGGCCTTCTCATCCAACATCAGTGTCTGACCTCACAAATGCACATCTGGAAGAATGGTCAGAAATTCCCATAAACGCACTCCTAATCCTTGTGGAAAGCCTTCCCAGAACAGTTGAAGCTGTTATAGCTGCAAAGGGTGGCTGACATCATATTGAACCCTATGGACTCAAGTTCATTTGAGGACCCTGCCCCCCCACCTTAGAGGGGGTGGAAGGGAAAGAAAAGGAATACACACACATTAAGAAAGCACTTAAAACGTGTGGTTATCCTAGCTGGGTCTTCATTAAATCAGCAAAGATGCAAATGAAGAAACCTCAGACATTAACACGGCGAAACAAAACAACAGGCAGAACACAGTCGGCCCTTATATGGCAGGTTTGTCGGAGAAACTCAGAACAATTTTCTCCAAGCATAACATTCCAACTGGGTCATTCCAAGGATGAAAAACTTAAATGCAAGCTAAAAACATGGTGATGCTGTGTGCTGTCATGAGGAGTGCTCAGACCTTTACATAGGACGGACCAGTAACCCCTTTGTATGTGATGCTAAACTTTATTAGTACTAAACAATTAGTACTACCTTTATAGAGCCTGTTTCAGGAAATTTCCATTTTAGACAATTTAAAGGCTTGAAAAGTACCGATAGTTGTATGAGTGTAAATTCCATTCACAGGCACAAAACAGCACACCTATAAAAACCCAACGACAACTTACCAAAACACCAAGAGTAGTTTTTATAAAGCAGTCTTGTGCTGGAGTGCTTAACCTTCCCAGCACTGTAATATTTGACTTTGGAACAGCCGGCAGAAAGCATCTGAGGGCAGAACATAGATATTTTAGTAAAGGCATTTGTTGGAAAAACTTCTTCAATCATCAAATAATCAGGCCCACTCAACCAGCTCTCGTAGTAAGGGTTTAATTCTTGCAAGAGGAGCAGTCGCTCTCAGCTCAGGCATCAGCGAATGCACACCGTGCCGTCCCAGCAAATCACTCTTTATACAAATAGAATGCATACAATAAACCTGCCAAGCCTGAGAACCAGGTAAAGACAGAAAACAGGCTCCGTGATTTCCCGCGGGACTGGAATGTGATGTTTATGTCACTGAAAGTCCCATCTCTGGGAAGGCCATGGAGACGGGAACAATTTAAAGGTTGTTTACAGCTCACTAGTCCCCGTCTCCAACAGGTTCATCAGTTCACGCTCCTGCTGACTCTGAGATCAGGACTAAACACCTCCTGAGAAGTCATACAAAGGTTTCCTCTTTACATAGACACATCTCTGTTCATATAACAACTTATACAACAGTTCATAAAAGCATGATAATTATAATTAGCATAGCAACTGTAACAGCATGGTTACTGTGTCACTATGCTTGTCTCCATGGTAACTGGGAGGGGCAAGGATGCTCCCAGCTTCAGCCTTAGACTCACAGGATTTGTGTTGGGGACAGTTTAGGCAATGTTTGCATTATTGATAGAGCCACTGGCACTCCACAGAGCAAAACAGAGACCCTGGAAATAAATGTTTGATGTGATGTGTTGGTGAGTGAGCTGTAGGACGGCGCTTTGTCACAATAGGCGGGCTTTATGACATCATAAAGTAACGTGTAAAGACACAAGCTGAGACATAGCTAAGAACAGACTGTTACAGACAAGGCACATGCTGAATGACAGGATTATATATGATACTGTAGCAGTACAGCCTTCAGTGTCGTTTTGTATTCTGATTCACCACAGACACAAGCGTCATGTAAATGCAGGTTGTGTCTGTGTCAGATTGACTAAACTCCTAACTAGGAGTAAAGGAACATTTCTGTAGGATGCTCGCTGCTACAATTCTCCCTTTCTCTCCACCGTTAAGTAGTTTTCATTCAACGCCTCGGTTGTCTGAAGGTCCTGTTGGTCTTCGTGTCACTATAGCAACCAGCCAGTCGCAGTGAGATGGTTAGGGCAAGGTCTTGCATAATATGACTTGGCAGCTCGAAGGGAAATGTGAGGATATTATATTGAGTGTGGTTATGGCTGCTTTGTACTGACTTTCTTGAAGACAGTGTTAAAGAATATGTTTGAGGCTGCATGAGCAAGTGTGTCTAGGGTTTTGTTCACTACTTCATTGTGAATGAGATGTTTGCTTGTTTTTGTTTTTTCAATTCAGAAAATTAAACTGATGCTGCGGTAGGGATTTCATATTTTACAACAACACAGAGAAGTAGAAACACATAATGAACAATTTCAATTAATCAAAATATATTTAAATAAAGTCTGAAAAAAGAGAAGATGTTCAAAAGAGCTAATTCCTTAGAGTGTGATACATTTTGTGATATATGTGCATTATATGTAATATACACACACTGCAAAGTTATAATACAGGTTTTCTTTTTGTTTGTTTTTTTACATACAGTATATAAATGTAAGGGGATTATAGCCCATTATTGCACATCATACAATAGTATGACCATAAAATAATAAAATTATATTAATATAACAATTTGGTCTCTTTTCATTATAATTAGTACCAGATTTTTTTTTTTTAAATCCTTCCAGGAAACATCTGGTGATCACAGTAAATTATGACCCTGTTAAGTAATTCATAGAAAAAACAGTTCCTTTCTGAAGAGTTGAAATATGTCAGTGATGAAACTGAATCATGATTTTGATTTTTTTTTTTTCCTCTTTTGAGCTGTAGCCTATATTCTTTCAGTGTAAGGTCCCTTCAGTGTGAAACTTTCATTACTGGACTGCTCTGGCATTTTGGATGATCCTCATCTTTGCTTTATTACTCAGGAGACACAAAAAGGATTGAAATCCGTCTCGAAAGGTTGTTCCTTCTAACTTTGTGTTAAACTGGTTTAACATAAATCAACCATACATCAAATGCTGGAGAAAGTTAGAGGTCATCCAAGCCTTTATATCTTTAAGACATTTCTGCAGTCTAACTCATTGATGTGCGTCATCTGGCTTCATAGATAAACAAAGCTGGATATCACTTGCATAACAATGAAAATGTATGGAGTGCTTTCTAATAATACTGTCTAAAGGAAGCATGTATAGTGTAAATAAAATTGGTCCTAGCACAGAACCCTGTGGAACTCCATAATTAATCTTAGTGTATGAAGAAAACTCCCCACTGACATGAACAAACCACTGCAGTGCAGTATCATTAATACCTATAGCATGCTCTAATCTCTTTAATAAAATGTTATGAACAGTGCAGAATGCTGCACTGAGGTTTAGCAGGACAAGCACAGAGATGAGTCCACTGTCAGAGGCTGTAAGAAGATCATTTGTAACCTTCACTAATGCTGTTTCTGTACTGTGATGAATTCTGAAACTCTTCAAAAAAACCGTTCCTCTGCAGATGATCAGTTACTGTAGCTATTTTACAACTACTCTTTCAATTTGAATTTGAAGGAGGGAGGCTGGAGGCTGGCCTTAGCTAAGACAGCTGGGTCAAGTGATGGCTTTTTAAGTAATGGTTTCATTACAGCCACCTTAAAAGCCTGTGGTACATAGCCAATTGATAAAGATAGACTGATCATAAGATCGGAGCATTAATTAATGGTAGGACTTCTTTGAGCAGTCTTGTAGGAATGGGATCTAATAGACAGGTTGATGGTTGATGGCAATTATGCTATGAGACTAATGATATTTTAAAGTGCTACATTTTAATTTATTGTTATTGTTTGTTCAATTTGATAGTTTAATTTTGATGTTAAATTAGATATTGCTTTTTATTCCCTTTAAAAAGTGTAGTGTATAACATTAAATATGCACAAGTGCATTTCACTGTTATTCAAATTAATTTTACTGTTATTATTTTTTTTTTATTTCACTACATGCATAAATAAAATATTACCAGGTTTTCATAGTAAAACAAGTGTTCTGATGTTGAAGGTGAGATGAAGCAAGGCTTAAACACTGGGTTAAGTAAGGAACTGCTGCAGAACCCCCAGGATCCCTACAAAGCCCCTCCATAGTTTGTCAGAAATGATAAAGTCAACTGAAATTGTAAAGTGTACTGACCTGACTCAAATTTGCATTGCTCATATTTCCTACAAAATTTTAAACACAAAACAGATCTATGTTTCGTTTTCACCACAGAGCCGTGTTGAGGATTGATCCTGTCATCCCAATTGTATTATCTGACTGTGACTATGTTGGTCTTGCAGTGAGTTTTATACCTCTTTTCTATCAATACTGGTGTGGAGGCTTTTTCGAAAGAGCCCACAGTTTGATATATTTGAGATTATTCTATAGAGTTACTGATATAAATTGGGTTAATTTCCCTGGAGAAAGTCATGGCTTTTGACACCAAATGTTTATGAAACCATCACCATCATAGTATTTCTTATGTAAATGCATGGAGCTGGTTCTAGATTGGGCACCATAACAGGAAAAGGGCTATGAGTGATGCAGTGCAGCTGCCTGCAGTTACCAGGCAGTAGCTGACTGCAGGTAAGTTAGAAACATCACACTGTGGCTGTGTGAGGGAGGTATCAGTGCTGCAGTGTCAGTGGTTGTTTTATATAGGTGCTGAATCCTTTTCTCTGATCTAAGAATTAGTGGTCAGATGCTACTGTGGCTGTAATACAAATATTTAAATCACATTGATAAGCAATAATAGATCTGACTTCCATGAGCAAGACAAACTCCACTAATGTGTTATATTGTTCCTGTATTTGACCTCTGAATTCCTAGTGGAAGGAGTGACACAATTTAAATGCAGTAAAAATAAGCATCACGCAGTGCTTTCCTGCAGGAGGAGCAGAGAGCCATATTTACTGTAACTTTAGTGGAGGCACCAAGGGGAAAATGCTGAATCATTCTCTCTCCTTACAGTCCTGGTCTGTGTCCAACTGCAGTTCACCCAGCATCCAAGAACAAACAGGGGAAATGTCCTTCACAGCTAGGGACATTGTGTTTCACTGAGGAAGATTAGTAGTGCAAATGCATTATTACTGAAGATGATATTTTATGGAATGTGATGTTTGGCACAATTCTAATTTAGACCTGTAGATAACAATTTTCATGGAAAACAAAGACTGATAAAGGCATGAATGCTAACTTACACAAAATATGTTCATTTTTTTTAAAGGAAATAGAAACATAATTACTGAATGGTCACCAGGTTAAAATGAGCATTGGAAAGAGTAAAATGGCTTTCAGATGATGAATCTGTGTGATATGCTCACATGCAATGCCATTACCTGACACCAGTCCTTGAATGGATCCTTGTGGGATGCCATTCCAACTGTCATTAGTGTGGGGGAACTATTTAATTCCCTACAGGAAATAGTACCTCACGTACTGTTAAACTATTTGATCATAACAAGGGCAGAAATGTTTCACTTTAAACTACAACTTTTGTGTATTTCATTAACGTCAGTCATTAGCCGAGTTACAAATGAACACACAGCAGAGTGACCGGTCAAATCCTGGCTGTGTCTGTGTCAGGTTGATGGCTTCGTCACAGTGTCAAGAAAATGAATCGCTTCTGACTTAATAGCACTTAAATCGGGCATAGCTGTAAGGGGACAGCAATGACTTATTCAGACATGATCGATAAACTGAATAATCTTATTTGACAGCCAAAAAAAGGATGCATTTTTGTAATGTGTGTTTCTTGTCTCTTTTTTCCAGTCGGACAGTAACACAAGTTTCCTGCGAGCGGCGAGGGCAGGGAACATTGACAAGGTTTTGGAATATCTGAAAGGGGGCGTGGACATCAGCACCTGTAATCAGGTAGGAGATGTTACTACACTAATCACAATACACAGACACACTCACACATGGATACTTACTCATTCACTAAAGGCTGCATGATATGGACATCAGTATATCAATATATGTTGATGGAAGTATGGAAAAATTACAGCACACAAAAATAGGACCTACAGTACCAGCCAAAGGTTTGGAGACTGTCTCCAAACCTTTGGCTGGTACTGTAGGTCCATGAGTCTTTTGCCTCAGTGCATGGTGGGTAGCTTTTTCTGTGTTTTCACTATTTATCCTGCTGCCAATGAAATAAAAAGAAAAATTTTAACTTTAGTAATAGAAATTGAAATTGTGGGCAGGTGCTGTTACCATTTTTCTGCAACGTGTATATTTAACAAAGAAAGTGTGCTTTTTTATATGAGTAAAGAAACAAGTGCATATCCTTCAATTTTTACTTCTGAATTGGTGTTTTTTATCAATTTGGCAGGAGCAAAACCAAACCAAACAAATGATGCACAGTTGCATTTAAAGCTAAGTGATATCTAGTGCGCTGCAAGTGAATGAAAAATGGTAAGACTGAGAACTACTCAGCCAATTAGCTTCTGTGCCTAAAACCAAGCAAGTGGTTTTGTCTGTAAACGTAACCATGATTCTAGGGATGCTAATATTCAGAGGGTAGTTTGATTCTTTAGCTGGCGGTGTTGTTTGATTGGTAATCAAGCAGACAGGAAGCAGCATTCATTTTGACTGCTGCTTCCGAGTTCAGAATTCCCGTACTGACTACTTTACAGCTCTGTTCAGCAGCTCTGTTTCAACAGACATCAACACCCTGCATGATGTGGTAAAAACTTGTGGCTTCACAGCAGAATTTCACAATCCAGTGGCTGATGTCACAGTGCCCACATCTATTTTTTATACATTGGTTCCACTGAATTTTTACTTCACTGATGCCATTATACACTCCCCTCCAAAAGCATTGGAACAGCGGGGCCAATCCTGTTATTTTTGCTGTAAACTGAATACATTTGAGTTTAAAATTACAAAAAGAAATCAATATGAAACAAAAGCTCAATATCTCAGCTTTTATTTTCCAGGTATTTAAGTCTAAATCTGATACACAGTTCAGAAGATAGAACCTTTTGTTTGAGCCCAGCCATTTTTCTCATGAGCAAAAGTACTGGAACAGATAAACTTGAACTAGATTAAAGTGAACAAGACTTAATACTGAGCTGCACATCCTTTGCTGCAATAACTGCATCAAGCCTGACAGACAACCATTCACACTTATAGGCAATTTAGAGTGACCAATTAACCTAACCCCAGTAACTGCATGTCTTTGGACTGTGGGAGGAAACCCACAAAGACACGGGGAGAACATGCAAACTCCACACAGAGAGGCCCGGCCAAGGCGGAATCGAACCTAGATGTCATTGTAACTGTGAGGAAATAGTGCTAACCACCACGCCACCATGCTCCCCCTTTCTGTAAATTGACAGACAAATTGTTTCTGTAGACTTCTGAGTTCAGCACACTGCTGCCATCATGCGTGACATCATCAATGAACATTAATAAGACAGTCCCAGAAGAAGCCATGCAAGGTCAGGACATCACCTCCACTGTGTTTCACAGATGAGCTCATACTGTATGTTTGGGATCATGAGCAGATCCTTTCTTTCTCCAAACTTTAGCCTCTCCATCACCTTGTTAACGGTTTATCTTTGTCTCATCAGTCCATAAAACTTTGTCCCAGAATTGCTGAGGGTTGCCTCTGTACTTGTTGGCAAATTCAAGCGTGGCCTTCAGGTATCTGTACTTTACTTGAGTATTTATTTTTCTGACAACTTTTTACTTTTACTCACTACATTTTTACACAAGTATCTGTACTTTCTACTTCTTACATTTTCAAAACAAGCTCGTTATTTGAGGTTTAATGCGTCTGCATTTCCGGTCAGTGCGGGAGCCGGCTTTTGATTGCGAGCGGGTTTTTTCTTGGAAGTCGCAACAACAGGGTGGGGGACCAGACACCCCACACGGTAGAGGGAGAGGCTCCTGCAACGCTCATTTGGAGACCGGAAAGAGCCAGAGGAAGTTGCGCTTTATAGAGAGGCTGCACGCCGGTGTTGTGCCAAAAAGTGATCGTCTGCCAAAAAGTGATTGCCAGAAAATTATTGCCCATATTTAAACTGTTGTAAATGACTTGCTGACCTATAATCTGTGAAAAATACGTCAAACATTTCTCTCGTGAATGATATCAAGTCATTTTGAGT
>JASGAU010397442.1:0-10837 GCA_030220045.1 Australoheros facetus
TATATATATATATTGTTTTTGTTTTTTTTTTTGTTTTTTTGTGCACAATATTCTTAGCCGTTTATTTGATCAGGCACTACTGTGAGACAGAGAATATTCTCTGTGTATTAATTCGCAGCATTCAAAGCACTCATCATTTTTGAGATCCTTTCAGACACATCAGAAGAAATCAGAGCCACTTAGCATTTCCTTAGCACAGAAAGGACTGACATTTTCACTGTTTTACGCTTTTCCTTGTGGACCTTTTATCACAATCAGGACTAGTATAGCACAGATGATACAACTGTTAATTGTAGGGTTAGTTGTTGGATTCCCAGCTCCTCCTCATCATCATCCTGTCTGTAAGTTTTCAGGGGGTTTTTGTTGTTGTTGTTTTTGTGATGATTAAAAATTCACAAACTTCAAAGCACAGAGATCAAAACAACATACAAGAGAGACTAGATAAAAGGGATAAATTATATGAAAGTGTTAGTGCGAGATGCTGCTAAACTCCAACCTGCTCCTGGTGTCAGCATACTTACAATGGAAGAAATGATGTTTAGTAATTTTATTTTTATTTTTTTTTAATTAACATGGATTTGGTTTAGGATGTTACCATGCTAATATTTAGCCTTAGGCAGGAGGCTGATGGGAATGTAGCACAGAGGGCAACGGCCAATCATGTGAGAGGCACAATCTACTAGGTAGGGCAATCACGGGCAGCAGGGTAATCACGGGCAGCAGGTGTGGAGAATGCAGGCTGTCCACGCAGACTGAGATGGTTTGACGTTAGTAAGCAAAACCTGAGATTTGTAGCATTAACTTTATATATATATATATGTATATGTGTGTAAAATTTTTTATTATTTTTTTTAAAGTTATTGTTGTACTTTTGGAGTGCCTGAGGTGTTTTTAATCATTAATATAGTGGCTCTGCTAGAACTTTTATTGTAGGTGGAAGAGCTTCAGAGATGAATAATCGTTAGTTTCTGCAGAAGGATGCAGTGTACTGTATTGATTCAGCATTGCAAATTATTAGTGCTGCCTTTTAGGAAGTTTATAACAGTACTGAGTTGGTTTTCAGAGTGATGTTTGCTCTCGTTAATGTTTGGCTTTCATTACTGGTACTTCAGTCTTTTGTAGAACTGATTTGATTCTCTGTTTTTTAGTGCGCTGGCTGATTGTGTTCTCTGGTGGCGTTCACTTATCATTGGTGAAACTGTCTGTGGTGCTGCATTTAATTAGTCTTATTTGAAGTGCAATTTGGTTTGGTTTACATTTCTCAAAGAATACTCCCAGTGCTCCATCACTGGGTAGTTAGCTTTCAAGCTTTAAAATGGTTGTTCCTTTCTTCCTGCTTTCTTAAATTTTTCTTAATGCCCTTTTCTTAATACACTGTTGTAAAACTTAAAGCTTAAATGAGAAGGTCACATTTTTATCAACCAACACTATAACATATGTATATGCAAGACATTTAACATGAGGTATAGCCTCCTCTGGATGTGATGAAAGCAGTCACCCATATGCATGGGCTGCACAAGGGTCCGGATCTGTTCCTGAGTGCAGCCTGCATCTGTGCAATGATCATTAATTGTGGCTTCCTCTGATGATCCACTCTGGCAGTGTGGAGGACAGGTAAACAGCTGCAGGGTGGGGTGCTGCTGCAAGAATGGCTCAAGCACGGGTTGAAGCACCTGATCTCTGAATATCTGTAGTCACATTTCTACCAAGAACAATCAGATCGGACATGGTGCTCTCATGGACATGCAAGGCTGCAGCAACAGTTCAGAAACACATAGCCCAGCCCTGGTCAGCTTCAATTAGTTGTGGCATGGTGGCACTGATTACAGTGTTATGCATACACTGTAATTTTTTGTGTGTTCTGAGATTACTGGCTTGAGAATGGAGTAAATTGAACCAATTCTGTGCTGTACAAGTGAGTTCATTTGTGTTTAGAAAACAAACAATGGCACCAATCAACTGGAACAGAATACTTGCACACTTACTTACTCACAGAATATATTTGTTTCTCTAATATTGGATTAAAAGTTGTGAGACATGGATTTTAAACTTGATCTTTATTTTTATTTGTGTGTGTGTGTGTGTGTAGAGGATTGTTCCTGTCTGCATCATACACTAAATCTACCTGCACTAAATTTCTTAGACTGAGCATTATTGCCATCTCTATGGCCGTGTTGTATAAAAGCCACTGCCATGGAGCTGTGTGGTTTGCAGGTGTGCAGATAATTAGTACAAGTCTTGTGAATTTCACAGAACGATAGAGCTTTGCTAATGTAAGCTCAGCAATGTGGGCGCAGTGCTGTGAATGTCAGGCTCAGCTCCTAATTGGAGGGTTGTTAAGCTGCTGTAGAGCTGTCAAATGTCTACCAATTACTTGTGCTTCCACTTGTAATACTGAAAATCATTCTTATTTTAATTAATGCTTTTCAATCTGGCCCAAAGATGGGTATATTAACCAGGATTAAAAGATTTTTACCTCCAAGCCATGAAGATTTATAGTTACTAATGTCAGATGTATGTTACTGACTTTTTCTTGTCTGTCTGACCTTGTCTTGGTGTCCAGGCAGTGTCGGCTTCCCCTAAAGATTAAAAGAAGAAATTCTTGAGTGACCCTGGGCGCTTTGAATTCATACCATGCCAACCTGAAAAGAACAAGATGAACACTGCAGGACGATGATGTAGTTCTTGCCGACTTCCTCCATGCACCATATTCTCTTGGCTGAATTAACTGGATAATTGTGACTGTGGGACCAATGGAGCAACCTGGGAAGGATCTAAACCTCTCCTTTCTGCTGGAACATGAAAGAGAAATGATCCTGAAGGTGCTGCAGAAAGACGAGAAGCTGAGGAAGAGAGAGGAGAAAAGGATAAGGTGAGGATCACCGTTTAAGCTCACAATCATCACGTTCACTTTTTACTATCCCATGATGATCTCCTGTTTCTGTCCCACAGGAGGCTGAAGAATGAGCTGCTGGACGTCAAACAAAAGGGTTACATTCGGCCCCAGGATTTGGGAGCCCGGCAGTGCACTCGCTGCCTCAAGACTCTGGGCCTGATCTTCGACCGTGGCGATCTCTGTGAGGAGTGCCAGTCTCGCGTCTGCAACAGCTGCCGTGTTGTGAATTCCACATCACGTCAGTGGAAATGTACCTTTTGTGACAAGCTCACGTAAGTGTGATTCTCAAGAGGGTTTGGTTTTTGAGCTAAAGGTGATTAATGGGACCACATCTGCCTCCGTTCATCTGTGAGGACCCCCCGGGTGTTTCATTGCCATGATCTACAAGGCTTCAAGGAAAAAAAAACACCCAAATGCTACCAGTCTGTGTAGATCTGCTGTATCATATTCAAAAGTTAAATGAGCTAATGTTTCAGGACTAAGCAGATGAAGCATCATGCATCATCTTTCTTTGTCTGTTGAAGTTCTGAATACTTCTAATCACATTTTTTCTTAAATTTCTCTTGAACTTGCTCTGCAGTATTGCCACATCTGGATTTTTCTGTCCTTGTTTCAAGCCAAGTTATTTAATTTTTTTGGCTGTTCAGCCTCATTTTTCTGCTGCTTATCTTATTGTAGCGTGATTGATCAGGTGCTCTGAGCTCTGTTTGCAGCGATAAATCTTTCCATCGCTGCTCTGACAAGTCACTGTTCCTGACTGTCGTGCATCTGGGCAGCAGAAAAGCCAAAGACCATGAGCTGTCACTGTGTAATGGCATTCTGAATCTGAGATTTTAAAATGGTGCCTTAACTGTTTGAAATGTACAGTTAATGTAAATGTCCCCAGTTTTGTGTGGCACAAGTAACTGAAAGGAATGCAGTATAATGAGTACTCAAAGGTTTCCAGTTATTTTCCCCTCGGCTGCTGATTTCGATGAAGGAAGGCTAATAAACTAACACCTCCCAGTGCAGTTCATTAGTGTCACAGCAGCTTAATAATTGTGCCTTTGAATCTAAAATGGTTTCAGCAATAACGCGACATAATAAACCTCATGAATAAAGTGTTATTTTTATTGTTGAACTTAATTAGCTTCAGTGTCAAGCTCTGCTTCAACTGAATGTGTTACAATATCGCTTCTCTTTGAACCTTTGGGTGCTCCTGGTGGATTAGGACATACAGCAGAGTGGACAAGTAATTGTCCAAAGGCTTTGTAATGCTACTTTTGATTGTAGCTTAAAAAGGCCAGCATGAGATCTGCTTTTACTCTTTGATCTGCTTTAAGCTCAAAGCTTCCAGCTACTTGTGTCTATTGGCAGTGAATTAAATTTTGGTTGTATACTTGTGTACAATGATAATAAAGTTGAATCTAATCTAAAGATTCTCACAAAAAAAATGTATCTGAGAAATAAAGATGCCAACTTTTCCACTGCTTAGTCTGAATAATTATGCCGAGGGCACAAGGTCGTGTCTACAAGAAGTAAAACTTTTCTCAGCTCACGCCCACATGTGCAGCAAAAAGGTTTATATGCAGAAGATCACACACTGAAGCAGGAGGAGGAAAAAGTGATTCCACCTAGGGTGTCGGATTCATTTCAGAAGTTAGGCAGCAAAAAAAGCAGAGAGAGAAGAAACTGCCCACCACTAGGAACAATGGGTTTTCTTTTTCTCTGCTTGGTGCTGGCTGATTAAAGTTAACTCTTCACTCTGGTGATAAAATACAAAAAACAAGATATGATTCATAGTCGGATGATACAGATATGCAATCGCTGGGCAGTAATGCAAAGATTTAATATCACAGCAGCAGCATGCTTTCTGAAAGATACATTTTTCTTTAGGAAAAATTAAAATTTTTCTCATGTGCTCCTGTTTACATTCATCTGACTTGTTATAGTAGGTGGTAATGATTGAAATGAGGATTCTGTGATTTTGAAAATGATGTGGGGCAGGGGAGAATGCTTACTTCTAGTGTCCTTGGATTTTACTTGTATTACATGTTTTATCTTGAGGTAGTGATTCCCCTTTAATGCCTTGGTACAACAGGGAACTGAAGGTGTCAAGTGGAGAATGGTTCCTGGAGGAGAGGTCTAAGCGCTTTGAGCGGGGGCTGTTGAGCAGTGACGTGGTCAAACAGACGATCCTGAGCACCCCGCTGAGTGAGTCTGACTGCTACAGAATGATTACAGTTGAAATGTCATGTTAATGGTGCTAATTTTAATACTGATTTATTTCATCCTAAGCCACAGAAGTAAAAAAGACTGCCCCTTCAAAGCAGGAGAAACCGGAGTCTGCAGTATCCAACAGATTAACTGTAGTCAATGATGCCAGGAGAAAGGGGTAAGCAAAAGAACACAGCATTAACAGCTGTTTGTTCATACAAACACATCCTGAACTTAATGAATTAAACAATATGTGTGTATAATACATGCAGCACATAGACGGGATAAAATCATCTGAAACTGAATGTGCAGTGTGTTGATTGCACACCTCCAGTATGAAACCATTAGAAACGATCAAGTGGACACTTATTTGATATATGTATCAGAGACCCTGAATGCATTTCAAAGTAAATGTATTAAAGCAGGAAAGCAGTAATTGGATTGTGCCAGCTAGCATCCCTCCTCATTTTGACTGCACTCTAATAGTTCCTGAAGGCAGCACACTGAGAGGCTTAGAGACAAAAAGCAGAGCAGCTGATAAACAATAGATGATAGGAATTCACTCTCAGCATTTCATGGAGCTGCAGTTATTTTATCAGAGTGGTGTCTGAAGCATACTTGGAAGAACTCAGTTTTGTCCAGATTAACAGACCAACAACATCCAGTTGGCTAAAAGCTGCTCCTCACCATCACTTTCCCTCCACCCTTCCAATCATAACCTGGCAAAAGCAATCTACTTAATTGATTGAAACAATGTACTAAAGATGACCAGCCCTAATAAACATTTGCACTGTGGGATGCAAAGCACAAGTGAGTTAGTAAGATGATCCTGAATATAAGACTCCACAATATACACACTATATTGCCAAAAGTGTTCACTCACTCATCCAAATCATTGAATTCAGGCGTTCCAGTCACTTCCATGGCCACAGGTGTATAAAACCAAGCACCTAGGCATGCAGACTGCTTCTGCAAAATTTGTAAAAGAATGGGTTGCACTCAGGAGCTCAGTGAATTCCAGTGTGGTACAGTGATAGGTGAGGTAGCAGTTAATCATCTTGGGGTCCACACAAGTTTCCATCATGTAAAACAGTAATGTTTCAAAAAAAAGTTTCAATAAAAGAAAAGTCACAAAAAAAAGCAAATCTTAAATCCTTTCAACAGTGCTTAAAGAATAAATCTGAAACGTGTGCTGTTTATGGAGCTACCTTCAGTGTTAAACACATGATTAATCGCTCTTAATCAGCTGACTTCTTTGCTTTTTCAGGGGTGGTGCAGAGGGTATGGAGTCCATGGCATCCAAAAACCTGCGTCCCCGGTCTCTGGACAGATCATCCAATCTTGATGCTAATCGGAGGGTCAGGGTCAGCAATCGATGCACGCAAACAGCAGCACACTGGGAAAAACGGGGGAAGGTTGGAAAGTTTCTCGAGTTGGGCAGGGAGACAGTTACCTTAATGGCTTGTGTATATTTGTTTTTTGAATGCAGCCTGAAGGAGCGGAGAGTGATGCTGATGGCGCACCCGAGAAGAGAGCTTCTGGCCCGAGCATTTGTGTGTCCAGGCCCTCGGTTTCATCAGGTATCAGTTTTTTTTGTTTTTTTTTATCCATCCGCACTGAAGCAGCATGAATCCTGCCGCTCTCACAGCTTCATAGCTCACATGTTATTTTCTGTCCTGGTATTTTTCTGTGCCTGATTATATGGTTGACTGAAAACTATTTGTGGTTCAGTTCTTTACTCGTGAGACTTGTTAAAGCTGCCTGCCTGAAGCTCTTTTCAAGTTTGAAATTTTAACTGTTTTGTTTTCTGTTTTTCTGCTTTAATGAAGTGCTTCAGCATTTTTGTAAATGCACTCAACTGGCACTCTATTAGGTACACCTCCCTAGTACTGGGTTGGACCCCTTTTTGTCTTCAGAAGAAATTGTTCATCATTGTTTCCAGCACCTTGTTGAATCTTTCTTCAGAGATGTTGGTCCACATTGACATAACATTACACAGTTAATGCAGATTTGTCAGCTCCACATCCATGATGGGAATCTCTTATTTCACCACATCCCAAAGGTGCTCAGTTGGATTGAGATCTGGTGACTGTGGACAGTGAAATCACGGACACATTCAAGAAACCAGTTTTTGATGATTTGAGCTTTGTGACTTGGTGCATTATCCTGCTTGAAGCAGCCAGAAGACTGTGGTCATAAAGGGATGGACACAGTTAACAACAGTACTCAAGTAGGCTGTGGCATTTAACTGATACTCAGTTGGTACAAAGAGGCCCAAAGTGTGCCAAGAAAATATCCTCTGCACCATTGCACCACCAGCAGCCTCAGCCACTGAAACAAGGCAGAGTGGATTCAGGCTTTCATGTTTATGCCAAATTCTGACCCTACCATCTGAATTTTGCAGTAGAAATTGAGACTCATCAGATCGGGCAACATGTTTCAATGTACTATTTTCCAATGTTGGCGATCCTGTGTGAATTGTAGCCTCAGTTTCCTGTTCTTAGCTGACAGGAGTGGCATCGGCTGTTGTAGCCCATCTGCATCAAGGTTCCCCATGTTGTGTGTTCAGAGATGCTCTTCTGCGAACCTTGGCTTTAATGAGTGATTATTTGAGTTACTGTTGTCTTCCTATCAGCTTGAAGTGGTCTGATCATTCTCCACAACATCAAAGCATTTTCTCCCAAAGAACTGCTGCTCACTGGATGTTTTCTCCTTTTTGGATCATTCTCTGTAAACCCTAGAGATGGCTGTGTGGGGAAAATTCCAATAGATCAGCAGTGGCACCAACAACCATGCTACATTCAAAGTCACTTAAATCCCATTTCCATTTTGATACTCACTTTGAACTTCAGCAGGTATTTTAATCATGTCTACACACCTAAATTCATTGAGTTGCTGTCATGTGATTGGCTGACTAAGTATTTGCATTAACAAGCAGCTGAACATATATGAAAAAGTAGCTGGTGGGTGTAACCTAATCACTTTTAAGATTGAGTTGAAAAAATGACTTGTCTAAGTAGGCCGCGTATATCTCTTTGAAAACCAAAAACGTAGGCGTTTAAAGTAGTGTGTGTGTGCGCGTGTGCACGCATCTGCTCTTTCGGTTTGATACATTTGGCTACCCTCAGCAGACTTACATGAGCAAAGACCACAACTCTAAACATTAGTACCAATATTTATAGAAGGTGAAGATGGATGTGGTGATAACTGAGGGCAAAAGGGTGTAATTTGGAAAAGGCTTCACTGAGGCGTGCCGCCAGTTCTCCCAGCACCTGGGAGGGAGCACAGAAATGAGCGCTGAAAATTGTTGGCACTCAACAGCCGGTGGGCTCCTCCAGGAAACTGACTGAAAATCCTGAAACAAAGATTTCTAAAAACCTGAGACAGGATATAAATAAACCTGTTTTCACTCTGCAAAATGTAATTTTGAAACATTTGAGCAGATATTTTTGGAAGTCAAAACAAGATCTGGAGAAAAGAAGAAAACATTGGGGGGTAGAGACTGCACACCTAATTAGAAAGGTACTGCATAACCCATTATGTTGACTGCAGAGTTACCCGCAGGAGGGTTTAGCTGACGCAGGGATTAGGGTGAAGTGCTGAAGCACAGTCTACATAGCAGAGATGATGGAAGGAAACCTTACCTGCAACCTAATTACAAAAGTCAGTTGGAAATGTGTTGATGGATGCTCAATATGCCAGGAAAGGAAATCCCAGAAAGTTGATGGTGTTCATCCAGATGCTATGAAGAGACTGAAGAAGTCACTTTGAAGGGTGAAACAGTTCTCCCACTGAAATCAGATGAACAGAAACTAGGGTCAGTTGGAAATCTGCAAGAGTTGTGCAATATAACCCCTGTGGAAGTGTCACGTAGTTCAGATGGAGCTGTTTGGCCACAATCAAAGGTATGTTTGGAAAGAGTATTTGCACCTTGCTTTAGGGTTGGGTGACAGCCAATGGATCAGGAAGAATGGATTCCCACAAATATCACTTGAAGCAAATGGCATGCAGAGCAAAAGTGAAACTGAAGGAGGCTGGCTTCTACAACAGGATAAAGATCTTAAACAGACCAGTCTTCTGGATCTTTTATTGAAAAATTTTTGGTAAATCTCATATGTGGTGTGACTTGAATGGATTTAAAGCAAGAAGTGTTTGGAAAAGAAATCCTAAATCAAGACAGGACGACTTTTAGTTGCTGCAGAAGGCCCCGGTAAGCACACGTGAGGTCAAGTTCTGAATCTCCCCAAAAATCCGTTGCTGTCTCCCTCTGTTTCTCAGTGTTTACCTTTACAACATTGCATCTTCAAAGCTGCTTGTTTTTCCTCATATCTCTCGCGTCCCTCCCTCTCTTCCTGCACCAGATCACAGTCGATCAGTGTGTGACCTGTTATCTCCCGGCTCTGAACCCAATGACAATGCCCTCTCTGTCAGAAGCCGCTCAGTCCCTGGACTCGACGAAACGGTAAGCGCCGTCAGTCCAGCTCTCCTCCTTCACCCTGACCAATATATTTGGTTTTTGAAACAAACTCATAAAGCTCTGAATGTGAAGTTACTACAGCCAGATTTTTTTTCCACTCCATGCCTCTTGTTTTTTTGTTTTTTTTAAATAAATGGCCATAGTTGCACATTTGTACATGATGTGGTTACACACTACAGTAAGCTCAGAATCTGTGGGCCGATGAACTCGATACAATGAGTCAGATGTGGGATTGAATGTTAATTTCACTTCAGAGCTCACTTCAAAGAGCATGACAAGCATCTAAACACATGTAGGCCAAAAGCAGGTGGAGGATGCGATGGTCAGTATCGGGCTGCTTTGTTTGTTTTGAGTGAGCAGCTCACAGGAAAAACTCGGTCTTAAATATGATTTTTTTTTTTTCCTTACTTACTCATCCATTCATGCACACAGTGTTTATTGTAAGGCCAACAACGCTGTGGTTTTGCTTGTTAAAATTGAATTACCGTTCTCTGTCCGGTCTTGTCTGATTGAATTTATGGAAGCTGCCTGCATCCACCCACACAGCTGCTGTGTGGAAAACTGCACAGAGTACAAAGGCACTCTGGCCGGCTTCTCACGTGTCATCTCCCTTTTGACTAAATCTGCTGTCATCCACAGGAGTTTTCTGATGAGGAAGACATCGACGCTCTGATGTCAGCCCACAGCAAGATTACTGGCAGACGCCTCAGCAACGCCATGTCAACGGTAACACCCATGTGACAGCACGCACAAACACAAAAATGGTAATAAGAGGCTCCGGGAAAGCCCCTGTGCTTAAACAGGTACATGCTCCATATACACACGCTGTACACTCACCGCCAGATGTGAGTCAGGTGTGTGTGTTCCAGTGTTGACTATGTAAACACAGAATGAGCTGTGTCACGAGCAGCTTCCATACTAGGAAAGCTCAACTGTTTCCGTAAACTAAGTTGTAGTCTGATAATGGAGGGTTACTGCCTGACAGCCCATATCATTGTCTGTTTACATTGCAGTTGATCTATGGTACAACAGTACTGAGACACAACCTGTCTCTCAGCTGTCTGACTGCAACCTATAAGTTGTCTGTCATGTGTCACCAAGAATTTGACATAATTACCTGATGTAGCTCAGCAACTATTTGATCAGACCCCTATATTGTGTAGTCTGAACCTGGCTTCACTGTTTTTCAATGTGATCACCCACCTGTTTTCAACCAAAAGCCTCTGAACTGAAAAAAGAGTTGGCTCTTTTGTGTGTGTGTGTGTGTG
>JASGAU010397443.1:0-11234 GCA_030220045.1 Australoheros facetus
ATTGATAGGTAAAGCTGAGTATCATCTGCATAACAATGAAAATTGATGCAATGCCTTCTAATAATACTGCCTAAGGGAAGCATGTATAATGTAAATAGAACTGATCCTAGCACACAACCCTGTGGAACTGCATAATTAACTGCAGTGTGTGAAGAAGACTCCTCATTTACATGAACAAATTAGATTCTATTTGATAGATGTGATTCAAACCACTGCAGCACAGTACCTTTAATACCTATGGCATGCTCTAACCTCTGTAATAAAATATTTTAGTCAACAGTATCAAATGCTGCACCGAGGTTTTGCAGAACAAGGACAGAGGTAAGACTACTGTTAGAGGCCATAAGAAGATCATTTGTTACCTTTGCAAATGTTGTTTCTGTACTGTGATGAATTCTAAAACCTGACTGAAGCTCTTCAAACAGACCATTCTTCTACAGATGATCAGTTAGCTGTTTTACAACTACTCTTTCAAGAACTTTTGAGATAAACGGAAGGTTGGAGACCTATAATAATTGACCTATAATTGACCTATAATTAGCTAAGACAGCTGGGTCAATTGATGGCTTTTAAAGTAATGGTTTAATTACAGTCACCTTGAAGATCTGTGGTATGTAGCCCATTAATAGAGATAGCGTGATGATATTTAAGATGGAAGAATTACTAAATGGTAGAAAATCAATTGGAGAGAAGGACTCTAAAATATCAATAGTATTGATGCTAGTAGTTTCAATACTATTCATAGCTACTAATACTATCTAGTAGCTAGTACTACTACTACTACTACTACTACTACTAGTAGTTTGTCAATAATACAAGGTAGTAGCTTGTCTTTTATCCTGTTTCCCTTCCCTCACCCCCAGCTGGTCACGGGAGATGACTGCCCCTCCCTGAGCCTGGTTCTGCCGGAGGTTTCTTCCTGTTAAAAAGGGAGTTCTTCCTTTCCACTGTTGTCAAATGCTTGCTCATAGGGGGTCATTTTGATTGTTGGGTTTTCTCTGTAATTATTGTATTGTCTTTACCCTACAATATAAAGAGCCTTGAAGTGACTGTGATTCATATGAATAAAATTGAATTGAATTGAATATTGAAAGTAGCTGTACATAATGATACATCTGTAAGATGATTATGAATGAATTTTCTCTAATGTTAAAATTGTATTTGTGAAGAAAATCATGAAGTCATTACTAGTTAAGGTTACAGAAATACTCGACTCGACAGAGCCCTGATTATTTGTCAGCCTGGCTACAGATCTGAAAAGAAACATGGGAATGTTCTTATTTTCTTCAATCAACTCTCTTGCACAGAGATATCAGATTCCTTCTCAAAATAATTCATAAACTGCAATACTGATCTGTGCTTTTTCAATTAAGTAATCTTGTTCAATTTAATGAACAAATATTTAATATTTAAATACTGCAGTAGGCACAAAAAGCAATTAATTTATATTTTCTTTTGCTGTTTGTTGTTTTTGTTTTTTAATTCAGTAAAAATTTGCATTAAATTGGGATGAAGTCTAACTGCTTAACATTTCACTGAAGGGCCTCTGACAAGTTCATATTAAATGACATACACATCAATCAACAACAAATTGCAGACTGTGATGGAGATGGAATATCTCAAAATATTTTTCTACATCATTCTTTGATGCTGTAAACTGACTATTGGAGTAAAACTTACTTTTATATTGTCACCGTTACACAAATTTAGAATTATCTACTAATACAATTCTTCTGAAGTCTGCAGCCCAAGCACAGTTATGAAAGTCCAGAGAAAGTGAACTTGAGGTTCCTTGAAGACTCAGACTTGCCAGAAATGTGCCTGTGAAGTTCACAAGTCTGCAGGGGCTGCAAAGTCTGGACATCAGTATTCAGCTCATGTATGAGATAAAAGACGAAATTCACTGGCTAAATGTTGACAGTTTTTCCCAGCTGCTGTTTCAAAAAAATAAAAAATATCATCCAGGGATGATTTTGCATCAGATCTCACTTGGCCTTATTTTAATAAACAGATAATAAAGAAAAGCAGCTTTCTGATTATTTTCTGTTCTGTCTATTAAATTGGGTTAAAACTGCTGAAGTAGGGCAGAATATAAAGTTAATAAATAAAGCATAATCTAAGAGCAGTGAAGCCTCAGAGAGTTCAGCCTACATTCTCAGTTTTTTTATTTCATCTGAACCCTGAAAATTGATGCATTGACTTAGTGAATTCACAGGAAGGCATCTGTTTGACACAAACACAGCTGAGCTTGTAACACCTCAGTCTGAGGGCTGGAGGATTGAGCTGTGGAAACAAATAACCTGTATACAAATTAATCTGGTACTGGAATTTTGAAGGTCTTTTAAGGCTTTTCTTTAAACATTGGCTGCTTTTTCACTCATTTTCGTCCAGTCCTTGTACCTGATGATTTTCAGTGGAATGTTTTTTGTTGTTCGTAAAGCTCCTTTACAAACAAACAACTGACCTATAAATCATTCAAACATCATTCACACTGTAAAAACATCAACTTTTTTTGTTGTTTGCCCAACTTTTTCTAAGTGAATTAGTTGAAAAAGGTAATATGTTATACATAATACATAATAATATATAATACACCAAAGATATGGTAGTGAGCTAGGCTTCGCTAGTTCTTTCATTCAGACAGAAACCAGAACTACAGACTAGGCTTTGATTTTTCCCCCTCTACTTTGATTTCTGCCAACCAACCCCTCACCCACCCACACACTCACACTCCTAGAAAGTTCTAGATAAGCGATCATGTAAGCAAGAGCAGCTAGAGGCTTGGTAAGAGTCAAGTATCACTAACATTAATGATTTTTTTCTGTAAATTCCATCCATCCATCCATCCATCCATCCATCCATCCATCCATCCATCCATCCATCCATCCATCCATCCATCCATCCATCCATCCATCCATCCATCCATCCATCCATCCATCCATCCATCCATCCATCCATCCATCCATCCATCCTCTTCTGCTTATCCAGGGCTGGGGCGCTTAGGCAGCACCCTAAGCAGAGAAGCCCAGACCTCCCTCTCCTCAGCCATGTCCTCCAGCTTGTCCAGGGGAACACCAAGGCCAGCCTTGGTTTAAAAACTGTTAACCTTGCCTGGTTTTGTATCATTTTTAGATTTTTCAGTACAACCTCACATGTGACTGTACAGTTATTGTCTTCATTTTGACATACTGTATTAACACATTAGATCTAAACATAAACATAAAAATATTTTAAAAAACATTAGAAGAAAGTTAGATGTTTTTTTTCCTTAAAATACAAAAACAAACTGAATTTCAAAAACTTATGTAAATATTTAGCAAACAACAACATTATATACAACTATTTACATTAAAATGCAGCATCTAAAAAAAAGAATCAGGTGTCACACTAAGATGCCACAATAAAAATGCCAACCAAATGCCAAAAGTTGACATATAATTTTTTGAGTGGTTAATGTGGTACATTTTTCTACCAATAGGAAAAAGGATATAATGGCATTTGGGTGTTTTTTTTTATTATTTGTTTGTTTTGTTTTGTTTTTTGTTTTTGTTTGTTTTTACTTGCAAGCACTTTCTCCGTGAAAATATCCCTTTTTTTTACCAGTTCTTCCTGCACCAAACATGCATCAAATGTGAGAACAATATTCAAGTTGTTCAAGTGGTTGTTCAAGTGGTTTTAGTTAGTCTGTCAACACAATTTAAAAAGTGGTATATAGATTGAAGTCCCCACTTTTGACATAAATTTAAATGGAGACTCAGTCAGGCAGCATCCTTGGCAGGCAAAGTAGAAAGCCAGTTGATAATAAACATTCTTAAAATGGGGGATAACGACTACCGTTTTCAGACTGTCTCTTATGAAAATGTTGCATTGGGTGATAAAAATGCCATGAAAATGAGTATGAAATGAATAAAGAGAGCTGGAAAGAAACTCCTGTCTCACCTCCAAGCAGCTGGCAAATCACAGTAGAAATTTGATGTGGATATCATATTCACTGTTGTACTCAATTCATGCTGCCCTGTACACCCACTATAATGCTAGTAATTGTTAACAGCAGTGCTGGGTATGTGTAGCTGTGCATACAGAAGGAGAGAGGAGGGAGACAGAAATATTCCTGAGAGATTATATCGCACTTCCAGCATGAAGAGAAAACAACATAAACCTGCGCACTGAATAACAGCTTACCTCACTCATACACATACAATAAATTAGCCTGCCTTAATTATTGGGCATAAGTAGACATTTGCCAACTGTTTTATATGTCTGAAAATGAGGATAGTAATAACATACAAACTTAATGTCTGCAGTTTTTTTTGCAATTCAAATAAATAAATACATATACAATGCATATATAAAATGCAAGCACTTCGGTTGGAAACAATTGGAAACAATGACTGATCATCCTGAGAATTAAAGTAAAATGTGTTTAAATGAGAAATTCTATTTCAGCCTGGAAGGTTTCCTTTTATATTGTGACTCTTTGGAGAATGAGATGGACAGTATATATTGGGCTAAAAAAGCACAAGCTATCTCTGAAAAGAAAAACACATCTTGTTTTTGATTTTGAAATCAAAAACAAAGCAGTGTCATCAGCTCACCATACATATTCATCTTTGCACATTCATCTCTGCTTGGTTGTTCCATGGACGTATTATCCTGGTATTATCATTTAAATTGACTGCAAGGCAAAGAGCCAATGTTGCCTTTTTCTTTCATCTGCAATTATATTTTAAAATTGTAAACTTGAAGCTAACATTGTTCCCACTTCATGTCATGACCCTGAAAATAGAAAATATTGGGATAATAGCTGTAGATTTGTTTCCTGCAGTTGTTATTTTCCATATAAAATTACTTGTCACCAGAAGAAAACCTTTTATGAAGCCAGACAATGAGATTTGCATTTTCTATTTAATGAAAAACATGGTTTTATTATGGCAACGCATCAAAACAGAGGCAGTGAGTTAATCTCCCACAGCTGAACAAGACTGACATGAGAAAAGGTAATGACCTACGAATTCCAGGAGTTGGTGTACATTTACCTACTGAGGGGGGGCGGGGGTAAAGACAACCTATCAGAAAGTGGTATCAAAAACTCTGTCTCAGTCCCTGCTCAGAAACAATACAATTGTCAGAACAAGCTTTGAAAAACAGCAGTGTTTAAACATGATGACCAGCATGTGTTAAACAAGGATTTCAACAATGATACAACATATAAAATTGTTCAATTTAGAACTTTAGACTTGAAAATACTTTGTGTCATGTATCCTGATCTCAAACAAAAATAGCAGCTTGGAGTGCAGTCTGAAATTCCTTGTTTCATTAAAATATACTATGTTGCATGGTTGCATGTTGGCCAAACACAGAAAAATTATGAAATGTATAATCTACTATAAATCTGCATTATTTATGATAAGGGGAAGTGAAACCCAACCACTGGAAGGTGCTATACTGCAGGTTGTTTATATTGTCTCACCAAAAGAGACAACCTAACATTCCCCAAAGATCTGATGTTATTTATGTCTCAATCAAATTAGGGGGTGAAGTTCAATGCATTCATCAGCATCAGTGCCTCAGTTATTATCTGCAGAATTAATAAATGAAACTGACAATTTTATGTGTAAAATAACATATATGTGAACCCAAAGCGGCTCAAAATCAAGTACTATGATACATCTTACTGTCTGAGGGTCCTTTAGTTCCTATGTGTAAAGTGTGTGCATCTGTATGAACAGTTACTATGTATATATTTTTCTACCTGTTACCAGATGTAATGTTGTTTCTGCCTGGATGATGTAAAATTTTATCTTTAAAATAACATTTCAATTGCCTGCTCAAAGTGCAAGTTTGAGTGTTTTTCATAATAAAAATGCCTGATATAATTTCCTTTCTTTTTATTTTTAAACTTTACTGCTGTTCAGCACATAGCCAGAGTGTCCTAACAAAAACAATAGCTTCGTCTCTCCTCATCAAATACATTAAGAAGTCATATTGTACTTTTCTTAGTTAAGCTGCTTACTATATAATATCACAATATGTTCATTTTGTTTACAAGGATATGGTAGTGTTTGTAGTAGTCGCATTCTGAATGTCTTTGCATCTCTAAAAACATCTCTTCATGGGCCCTGTTCATCTTTGGTGTGTAAAAATGAAACAGTTTTGTGCCACAAAAAAGATATCCATTCAATGCACCATAAATTGCTTTTCAAATCTCTGGGAAAATGAACACAGTCACCGTTTTCCCAAAAAGAACTTTAAGCTCCAGTTTCCATAGTTCACCCATGCATGAAACAGGAGGTTCTGGCACTTTGACCTGCGACTCTGAAGGCTGCTGTGATAGGTCTTCAGCAACTGCAGTTGCAGCAGATGGTCTGCTAGGCGATGATGGGCAAGGGATGATGGGAACCAGGTTTTCGCTGGTGAGCATCTGTTGTAGTTGCCACTGTCAGGAGACCTGGAGGACAGATTTAAGCAACATTAGGAAAGTTTCCCCTCACAGTGAGATATAAAGAAGGGCCCTCAATCAAGGAGGAAACTGCAAACTATAACAGACATTCAGAAGCTCTCTTAAGAGGTGGGAGAATCTGGCTGAAGGATCTCAGCAGCAATTCTAGCAATAAGAGGGAGAAGACTTCTAAGTAAAAGGGCATTGAAGTTGACTGCAGCTTGTCAAACTGACTTTTGAAAGTATTATGGGAGAATGAGGAAAGAAATTTGGATCTGATGATCTCGCTGCACTGTGTGGGTGGGTGGAACTCTAAGAACTATTTCTGGAGTACACCAGACAATGCTCCTGACATAGCTAATAACAATCCTATGCTGGGGCATTGTGCTACAGGGAGTGTTCTCAGTAGGTCTCTATGGATAGGTAACTTAGTAGAATTGATAGAAGGGAAAATGCAGCCAAAAACAGGCACATCTAGAGTGCAGCATGCCGCTCTACATTAACAGATATACTGTACTACTCAGGAAAATTAAAGGAACGCATTTTAATCTGAGTATAGCAATTCAATTAAACTTCTGTAATATTGATCTGGTCAGTTAAGTAGCTGAGGTGGTTATTAACCAGTTTCAGCAGCTTTGTTGGCAATTAAAATCACAACAGATGCACTAGATGGTCAAAAATGATATAATCCCCAAAATAGGTTTTACAGGTGGAGGCCAGTGACATTTTTTTCCTCCTCATCTTTTCTGACTAGTTTTTTTTTCACTAGTTTTGCATTTGGCTAGGTCAGTCTCACTACTGGTAGCATGAAGTGATACCTGGACCCTACAGAGGTTGCACAGGTAGTCCAACTCCTCCAGGATCAATATGTGCCATATTACAAAATGGTAAATGGATTAGTTCTTATATAGCACTTTTCTACTCTATCTGAGCTTATACAACAGGTTTACATTTACCCATTCACACAAGCACTACCATATGAATCTAAGCGCTTACTGTCTACCATTCACATGCATACATACTCCGACACTAGCGTTGGAGAGCAACTTGGGGTTCGGTATCTTGCCCATGGATACTTTGGCATGTAGCCCAGAGCAGCCAGGAATCAAACCGTCAACCTTCCAATTGGTAGGTGACCTGCTCTACCTCCTGAGCCACAGCCACCACAAAAGGTTTGCTGTGTCTCCCAGCTTAGTCTAAAGAGCATGGAGGAGATTCCAGTAGGCAGGCAGTTACTCTAGGAGAGCTGGACATGGCTGTAGAAGGTCCTTAACCCATCAGCAGGACTGTTATCGGCTCCTTTGTGCAGGGAGGAACAGGATGAGCGCTGCCAGACCCCTAAAGATTGTCCTCCAGCCACTGGTATAAATGTCTCTGACCAAACCACCGGAAACCGACTTCATGAGAGTGGCCTGAGGGCCTGATGTCCTCTAGTGATCCCTGTGCTCACTGTCTGGCACTGTGGAACATCAGTAAAGTTTAAAAAAAATAAATAAATAAAAAACAAGGAACAAAGAAAGGAAATTATATCAGGCATTTGCCATAGAATATCAAAAATTGCAGATCCACCGCTGGCGCCTGTGCTTTTCACTGATTAGAGCAGGTTCACCCTGAACACGTGACATGAAATGATCTAGGGAAGCTGTGGAGAACATTATGCTGCTTCTAATATTGTTCAGCATGGCCAGTTTAGTGGTGTGTCAGTGATGGTCTGGGGAGGCATATCTATGGAGGGATGCACAGATCTCTACAGGCTAGGCAACAGTACCCTGACTGCCATTAGGTTTTGGAATGACCCTGTGCTGGTTCCTTGTGGTGTACAGCCATGCCCGGCTCATGTGATGAGAGTATGCAAGCAGTTCCTGGAGGATGAAGGAACTGATACACTACACTTACCTGACCTAAATCCAATAGAACACCACTGGGAAATTATGTTTCAGTCCATCTAGCATTGCCCAGTTGCACCTCAAACTGTCCAGCAACTCAGTGATACCCTGGTCCAGATCTGGGAGGAGATCTCACGGAACACCATCTGTCGTATCATTGGGAGCATGCCCCAGCACTATTAAGCATCCATACAAGGATGTGGGAGCCATACAAACTACAGAGTACAATTCTGAGTTGCTGCAATTAAATGTAGTCAAAATGGCCAAGCCTGCAGCATAATTTTTTCACTTGATTTTTGGTGTATCTTTGAATTTAGCCCTCTGTAGTTTGATCATTTTAATTTACATAAAAAGATGTGGCATCCCTTTGTTTCTAACACATTACCCAGTCCATATCAGTATAGATATCCAGCATGATTTTTTTCCCCATTGAGCTCTGATGCATTTTCAAAGTGTTCCTTTAATTTTTTAAGCAGTGTATTTTATGTGCTTCCCATTATTCAAGAAGAATATACTGCTGGCCTGTTTTCATTTCTTTTATTGGGCTCAGAATGAGAACAAGGTTATGCCATTTATTTTTCAAGCCAGTAGGCTGTTTCATAGTTAGTTCTGAAATCTAAAATGAAGTTTTATTCAGTTCCACATCAAAATCCTTCATCTAGTCATATCCACTACTCTCTTTGTGTCCAGTACAGCCATATTCAAGTTAATTCCATTATTATTAAACCACATGTCAACCAGTTACTCCACCCACCACTGGTAAACATAGTAAATAAAACAAAATAAATATAATGATTCTAAGACTTCTGAATTAAACACTCACTGTCCACAGCAGCTTACAGTCATGGTGAGAAGATATATGGTAGCAATTTTCTAACATGTATCAAAAAGAAAAAGTAAATTTAAATAAAATAAAACAGAGCATGGAAACAGAAACTCAACTGATTATCAAAATTGAAAAAAATTTTTTTTTAAATATTTAAAAAAAATTTTATTATTATTATTATGATGATGATGACAATGACAGTGACCATTCCATGTTCAAAGTCACTTGAATTGCCTTTCTTCCTCCATACTGATGCATGATTGGAACTTCAGGAAATTGTCTTGACCACATCTACATGCCTAAATGCATGTCACTGGCTGATTAGATATTTATGTTAACCCACAGTTGAACAGGTAAAATTACTGTTTGTATAAAAACCACAACAATTCCAAAACATTTCATGCAATACTTTTGCTAGATCTCTTAAACTAAAACTGAAAGTCTGCACTTCAATCACATATTGCGTAATATAAAATCCACTGTGTTGGTATACAAAGGAGAAATTGCAAAAACTATCACTGTCCAAATGCTTATAGACCTGACTGTATTGACTCTACATGAACTGTAACTGTAACTTTTGCCTCTTCCCTGGATTTTTTGACAGTAAGAAAAACCGAGAGCATCACGAGAGTTAATCATAAAGTGCTTTTGATGCTGAATATTATTTCTACCCTACATGTAGAGTAAACTTCATACAGTGGGCATGCCATAACAAAAGATAGGAGATTCAAAACATGAAACTCAGGGAACAGGGAAATTTGATTCCTGTCTCTACTGTAGAGAAGTAGCTATGTCGTAATTGTGTCCAAGTTAAGGCTCACAAGAAGGCAACAAAGAAGTCACAGCAGCGCTACCGCTGAACAGCTCACCTCTGAATTATTCATGTCCATCCGGTTTGACTGCAGCTGGAATCGTAAAAGAGCTGGAGGAGTCAGACAAGGACGAGCTGGATTACGTTGAGAACGATATATATAACTCTGAAACACCATTACCATCCAGACTGCCCCTAAATGCTCTGCTCAGAGTTGATTAAACACTGAGTGAAGGTGAAGGTGTGTTTGGAATATTTCAGATCTGATGCCTACATTCAGAGTAAGCATGAAACATTTTTGTATGGGGAGGAGGTGACACTCAATATTTACATTGCTGCTATGATAACTGAGCTCAGAAAGCCATCCTTGTGTACTTGGGGATTATGGAACTGGATTTTCTTGTGTAAAGGCCCAAGTGACTGCTCAAATGATACTTTTACTACAACCAAATTTTTTCAGTAAATACACAATTTCTGATGAGAAAAAACTACAATAAAAAATTTAAATGGTGCCACATTATCAGTGGGCTGGCATTTTCTGAAACAAAACAGGGCTGCTGGAATTGCAAAAGTAATAATCATAAATGTAAATGCGGTGTTATAATGCATAATGTAAAACAATCACTGCAAAATGTATCATTTTATCTCAGTTATCTTGTTTTCATAATAATGATGATAATAAACCTCTATATACTTCTTATAAAATAATAATTTAAAAAAAAAGGACCTTGTAGCATGACCGCTTACCATTGGACATTCTGACCACTTGTGCATCATATCTATGATGAAATCATCATGGATCTCCAGCTTGCACAGAGAGCAATTTATCTTTGTAACTGACCTAACTCTGTGTTGTGAATCATCTGTGGTGTTAAGAGCTAGGTCTACGCCTATGACCCAGATGCCAAAGAGCAGTTTAAGGTGGAAGAATCGGGAGTTTTCAAGACCAAAGCTGGCATATCAGGTCAGAAACATGAACATTCACTGGCTTGTGCAATGTGAAACCATCCTGGGGTCAGATTGTCAACAGAATTCTTTATATTGTTGCGTGCAATAACTGGACCACAATAAATTAACACACCATGTGTTTTTGGTCTCTCAAGGACCATCATAACTCACCATCTACCCTACTTGCCAAATCTGGTCCTTAGCTGTCATAGCCAAGCCAAGCGAAGCCAAGCCAAGCCAACTTTATTTATATAGCACTTTAAAAACAGCAAGTGCTGACCAAAGTGCTTAACATTAAAACACAATAAAATGACCGAAGTGCTT